>JAVGVS010000753.1:0-82500 GCA_032718565.1 Distichodus sexfasciatus
ACTTCTATGTGGATGACTGCTTGAAATCGGTCGCCACAGAAGACAAAGCCATTAGTCTAATGAAAGAACTAACGAACTTGTGTGCCAGGGGCGGGTTTCGTTTGACTAAGTGAGTAAGCAACAGTAGGAAAGTGCTAGTGTTCTATCGCTGACAGTGAAAGGGCAGAAGAGGTTAAAGACCTACACCCGCAACACGATATGCTACCAATAGAACGAGCGCTAGGCGTACAATGGTGTACAAACTCTGATAGCTTCAGATTCAAGATTCAATTACCCAACAAGCCCAACACCTTGCGAGGCATTTTCTCTGTTGTTTGTTCAGTGTACGACCCCTTGGGATTCTTAGGACCACTTGTCCTACCTGCTAAGCTCCTCAAAAGGGATCTTCATAAAGAGAAAAGGGGCTGGGACGAAGAGATTCCTGACAAGTCACGTCGAGCATGGCAGAAATGGCTATCAGACCTTGAAAAGTTGGCAGAACTTCGTGTAGATCGATGTTTCAAGCCCACCTCATTCGGCTCCACAAAGTCTGCACAAATCCATCATTTCTCAGATGCAATTCAGAACGGTTATGGCGTAGTGTCATATCTCTTGCTAACGAATGAGCAAGAAGAAAAACGTTTGTTTTTTGATGGGTAAATCTAGGGTTGCCCCTCTTAAGCAAATCACAATCCCCAGATTAGAGCTGGCAGCCGCCATGGTCGCAGTCAAATTAGATCGACTACTAAAAGAAGAGCTTCAGCTTCCTTTGACAAACTCAATCTTCTGGACAGACAGTACTACAGTACTAAAATACATCGAGAATGACGCCCTTCGTTTTAAAACCTTTGTGGCAAATCGTGTCTCTTTTATAAGAGAAGCTACCACCCGTGCCCAATGGAGGTACGTCAACACCTCTCAGAACCCAGCAGACCTGGCGTCGCGAGGCTCGAATGTAGATAGTTTCTTGACAAATACAAGCTGGTTCAAAGGGCCTAGTTTCCTAGTGAACGAGAACGAATGGCCTGAACAACCCGAACCGTCAAACGACCTGACAGAACACGATGAAGAAGTGAAAGTGTTAGCTACTACACTGCATTCAAGTTCAGTGACAGACAAAAATCCAACAGACCGATTTATAGTGTATTACTCTAGTTGGCACAAACTAAAGAAAGCAACTGCCTGGATCCTACGTGTAAGAAAGGAGTTATTAGACTTAAGTAAAGCTAGAAAACCTTTAATGGAGGTTGTAGAAAAGCCTGAAACTATATTAAACATAATAAAAAAGCACTCAGTAAAGACCGACCTTACCGTTGAAGACTTGACCAATGCAGAAATCGAGCTGATCAAGTACAGTCAAAGGCAAACCTACGCTGAAGAAATAAAAGCACTGCAGCTAGGAAACTCCGGCGTGAAACGAAGCAGTTCAATCTCCAAACTTGATCCACGCTTAGACGACGGAGTACTGAGAGTAGGTGGACGGCTGAACAAATCGGCGATGCCGGAAGAAGTCAAACATCCTGCTATTCTGCATAAACAACACCCAATATCCCAACTCATTCTTCGCCACATCCACGAAATCACAGGGCACGGCGGCAGAAACTATATGTTAACCAAATTAAGACAGAAGTACTGGATACCTAAAGCAAACACAGCGGCAAGAACCGTAATCTCAAGATGCAACCTCTGCAGAAGATTGAATGCTAAGGTCGGAGAACAAAAGATGGCAGATCTACCAGAAGACCGGCTACGTCCCAACGAACCTCCCATCACCAAGCTCATCCTGTTGGACACAACACCAGGAAAAGAACTGACCTAGATAAAAATGCTAAAAATGCTAATGGCTCTGAATTTTAGTTGGTAATTGATATGCTAATGCCTAGTCAATTAGGGGCCGGGATGTTAGAGCCATTTTGTGTGAATGTTTAGATTTAATGTTTTGTAGTTGTTTACAGTAGAAAGTAGAAAGTAGATGTTTCTGGAATCTTCCATAACTTTCCATGTACAGTGCTACGTAATAGAACTCTATCAATACGCATGCATGTTAAATGTACTACTATGTAACAATAGAAGTAATACGCGCCTTACGTGTCGTAACCTGAAGTTACGTATGATGTAAGAACGTAAAAGCTTTAGTTTCACATTGAATGTGAAGGAGCTAAGAGCTCCGGAGCGCTACAGTTTTTTGACCGTCACGTAACGCCACGTAAAGTATCTTTGTAGTCTTAGGGATTCATTTCTTGTCTGTAAAACCTTGAATTGTAGTAAAGAAAAGACGACGAAAGACAACCCAGGACTCAAGACTCTTTTTTGGTACGTGTCGCGTACAAAGACAACTCAAGAGCTCTTAGCAAATGAGAAAGCAAGGATTTGCTCTCACAATAATTACTCTTCTTCAGTTCTAAACCTAAAATAATATAATGTTAATGAATGCCCTAAAGGCCTAATAAACATATCCTTAACACAAAATAATTTATGATAGAGTCCTTATTTTTAAATGTCTCTTATTCAAAATCTAATGTATGTCATCAGCAACTTTTGTGGTGATTATAGACAGGCGTGTTTACCTTGTTGTCAATTCTGTGTTGCACTGAGCTTTAAACTTCTATGTTCAAGATTCTTTATTTGTCACATGCAAATTTTACAGGTACAACATGCAGTGAAATGTATCCTGATCTGCTCTTTTGACCGTGCAATTTAGGCAAAAAATAAAATAGAGACACAAATATAAAACTTAAAAATAAGCAGATGAAGGGAAATAAAGATAAAAAATTAAATGAACTATTTCTTATTTTACAATAAAGCTACATATGTGCAGAAGGCATGGAGTATAATTGAATTTAAGACCCAAGTGACGGGTACAGGTGTATCTGCATGTATGTATGAATAAAAATATGTACTGAAGTTTTAAATACACAGCCAATTCTGAAAAGACAATGGAACTGTTACACTTCTATAGAAAAACAAGAGATCTTCAAATTATTCACATTATTTTATTGAAATATTACTACTGTCAGATGAAAATTGTGCTGCATGACTTGTCGACAAAATAATTTTTCAAGTAATTAAAGCACATTGAGCAGATTAATTATCATGGAAAACACATTTCATAGTGATGTCTCACTCGTCAGACGATTTCTGTTAATAAACAACCAAGACCAACAAAATAAGTTGTTGCTGAAATCACATGCAGCTGCAGCAGATACAGATGTGCTCACCAAATTTCACCATGTTCACAGTTTTATGTGAACCATTTGGCTTCATAAAATATTATTTATTATATTAATATATCTGTGAATGCAAAATAATATTCACAAATGATAGAGTTGATAGGTTTCCAGAGATAAACAAAAAGGTTAAATGGTTTATTATACACTTCAAATTGTAATTTATTGTACAAATGGTATAAAGAAACATGAAGTTCAATTTAAATAACAAAAAAGCAGCCATATAAAGCAAGATCTGAAAGGTTGTCTGAGAAACTTCTCACTGTTCATGATGAGAAATGATTGACAAAGTCAGAAACTAAATAATCTTATAAAAGTTTTACAATAACCTAATGATGTGTTATATGTGGCCTGAGGTGTAAGAGATTAAGCAAACCCTCCAGGGCTGTTCCTATCAGTAGGCTTTCTCGAAGCTAACTTCAGAGGAGTACTGGAACTACCATCATAGCGGGAGGTCAATTATCACCTCAAGTTGGCAGTCTGAGGTCTTTCTGAAAGTGTTCTACCAAGTGCAAATATGTTTTGGAAAGTGGATAATTATGCACATATGTAGCACTGGTGTGGAGGTGGTCATTGGATACTCCTGTACTTGCTAGGTTCTGAGGAGTAGTAATAAGCCAAGATTTAAACTGAACGTTGCAACTAGCCACCAGATTTATTTATTAACTACCCAAAATACAATAAATAGAGCTTTTTTTTACTGATGAAATTTAAAAAAACAAAGTAAAAGGTCCTTTGTAAGAATCCCCTCTTAGTCTTTACTCAGTCACTTTCTTTTCTTCTTTTGTCATTACCCGGTTTTTGAATTGAATTTTTATACTCTCTATATAAAGGAGATCTCATCGGTTCCTTCATTCATTCATTTTAATCTGAACATACAGTCATGTAAAAAGTTAGGACACCCTACTAAATATCTCATCTACATATCAATAGTAGATCTTGTTTCTGATTATATCTATAGATAATGGTAATATAACTGCACCTTCTGTGCTAAAACAAGAAACATTAATTTATTTAACAAATGAAATGAACTAAAATGCCAATTCAAACTGAGAAAAACATTAGGACACCCTCACATTCATTCATATTTAAAATGTCTGGAATTACACTCAGGTGCACTATATGAAGTAAAAAATGATTAGAACATTCTTACAGAGCTTTCTGGTGGAATTTGTCTTATTTCATCCTCAGACATTTAAATTGGTTTGCTCTTGATTGTTAAAATAAATGCCTTCATCATGGTGACATCCAAAGAGCTCTCTGAAGCCTTCAGAATGACAATTGTGAGTGAGTGATTATTTGTCATTGTGAACACACCACAGCACAGCACACAGTGCACCACAACCAAATGTGACCTCTGCATTTAACCCATCCGTGAAGGAGCAGCTGGCAGCTAACAAACGCCCAGGGAGCAGTGTTTGGGGACGGTACCTTGCTCATGAGTACCTCAGTGGTAACTTTACCGGCCCTGGATTCAAACCTCAGACCTTTTGATCACAGGGCAAATGCTCTTCCGTCACGCCACCAACAGCTACAACAGCTTAGCACTCACACAGTGAACCAACAACTAAAAGCAGATGTAACATGTCAGAGAGAAACATGAACAGGCACAAGCTGGAGACCTCAATCAAACTGTTTATTTAGATAAACACACAATAATATCAGAGCTCTCTTAATATACCTCAATTCCATATGCCCAAACTACTTCACACCTGCACGTTACGTACCTACTGTCTACTGTTTACACCAGGCACATTCAGATGCACTAGTCTTAATACAAAAACTGTTAATTCTCCTTTCTTCCAATGATGTCTTCAATTCTACATCTAACCTGTGCAGTAAAATAATCATGTGCAATATCAGACATTAAGCTTTACATCCCCACCTCAAATAGTACTGGAGTGTATTTATTGTTCTATTTATTGTGATTGTTTTGTATTGTAATGTTCTTGCACTTTATTTGTTAAAGCTACTTAGAGGCTGATGCTACATTGTGCCTTGGAAACATACACTAAGCAATACCAAAAATCCTGTTGTTTACATTCCATCTCCTCACCAAACGTCACCTTCGTACTGTATTTATTCTGTTCGTACTGTATTTATTGTGTTCATTCTGTATTTATTGTGTTGCTTGTCCTACTGAATGTAATGGTCAGTGTTACTATATGTTGCACCGGGGCCATGGGGAAACGCTGTCTCATCACACTTTGTACATGTATAAAGCGACTGATGACAATAAAGAACCTTGAACCTTGAAGATTTTTGCAACACATTTCGGTTTTAGTGCTTATGCCAAATATGTATTTCTTTAATTCACCTCATATTGGACCTGATTCAGATGAACATGTTCCTTATCGTTCTTGTTAGAGCTATTTTGTGTCGCATAAATGTACGAATATTTGGAATTAATATTTCATAACTATTTGTAATAGAAAGTAGAGATATAATGTTCATTTGAGTGTTTCTGGAACTTTCCATGTACAGTGTTACGTAATGGAGTTATATTAATACGTATACACGTTAAATGTACTAGTATGTAACAATAGAAGTAATACGTGCCTTACGTGTGGTAATCTGATTGGATCCTGAAATATATATAAATATATAAAGTTGCAAGAACGTACAGAACTAGAATTGTGTTGGAGCTGAGAACTCAGGAGCGGTGCAGGCTCTTCGTAGTCCTAGGAATTCATCTTTTGCTTGTAAAACATTAAATTGCAGTAAAGAAAAAGACAACGAAATCAAGTTAAAAGACTTCGCCATCAAGACAGAAGAAACGGAAACCGCCAGCGAAGTTGAAGAAATCCCAAAACTTACGGAGGCATCTTGCGTCGACTGCGTCCAGCTTCCCCCGAAGAAGGTCCGAAGAAGGTCCGAGGCGCCAGGTCAGATGCTTTCTCCTCTTTACTGTTAGCCGGCTGGTTAGCTGGTCAACAGAGAAAAATCCCAGTTTAAAGTAAACGAAGTCCACGAAGCTTCCATTTTAGAAAAACGACAACCGATCTTGCACATTAAATAACTCTTTTCATAAGGTGTTGTGCATTAGTCTAGAGTTTAGAAGCTGCGTTACGTTGGTGGAAACGTCACAGTCAGTGTGTAGAGATTAGTGGTGACCCATTCGCCAAAGAATCGTTCTTTTTAGGGGCCATGCAGTGGAACCCTATTGTTACTGTGCCGATTTTTTAAAATATTTTTTATTAGGGTTCCAAGCACGCAGTGCGGGAACCCTATTGTTTTTGCTCAGGTTTCTTTTAAAAAAGGTTCTGCCTTAAAACGCGTTGTGCAGCCCAAACGGTAAGTGGTGGAAACTTTGTGATTAGGTAGCACTTCCCTCCTGCTACTCAGGCGCACGACGACAGCCACGTCGGCCAACAGGGGGCGCTCCAGCGAAGGTGACCGCGGTAAGGTCTACATCTCATGACTGCTGAGGTCAGTTTTCAAAATTCAACTTGATTCTTACTCTTTGGCTCAAATTAAACAACATTCAATTAAAAACTCTGGACTTGCGCGGGAAAGATTTTTTGCAAATTTTCATAATTTGCAAAATCAACTTTTTTGTACTCCTCCTTGGATTTTGGTCAGGGCATGTTGGGTGCCAAACGAATCTGTGGACTGAGCCTGACCTCGTAACAGAGAGCTTTTTTGCGATTTCTCGACGCTGCAGCTATGACATCTCAATCAAGTGCTACGGGGTGTAGTCAATTTTGCTTTGACCGCTGTAACTTTGGAATGCTTTGACCCACCTGCTTCAAACTTCAGAATATTGATGGAAACAAGATTCTGTAGAAGACAGAAGAAAATGGCGCTAATTTACCAATAGGGGGCACTATAAATGCTATATATTTATATCTCAAGACCTGTGTGACTGAATTGGCTGAAATTTTGTACACTTCATCTAGGCAATGTCCTGATACAGGATTATTGACTACGCTATGTTACGTTAACAAACATGGCGGCTATTAGCCAATGAATTTGAAGTTGCTTTTTTGACTAAAGAACATCGTATCGGGCTGAAATTACAGAGCTATGCATAGACCTTAACTCTAACCACACCTGCTAAGTTTCGTTTTGATTGGCCTGCGGGGGGCGCTACAGCAAAGGCAATCGCAATTTCGCGAATAACTCAAGAAGCGTGAGGAAGAATCACAAGATCCTTTGACTGCTGCCTACTGCCAAGAAAGCAAAATCGTAAAATATGCATATCTTTGTGCACACTCCTTCCGTTTGCACATAATTTACATGACAATGAAATGGCACCATTTCGAACTAGTCCTAGGTTTTTCGCCCAAGCTCCACAAAACTGGTCTCAAATGATTCAGGAGTGTCTCAAAGCAAATAATTATCAAAAACATTTTGACTTTTCCTCACAAAATGGCTGCCACATTCACATAGATTAAAGCGACTGTGGTCTAACAGCACAGAGGGCCACAGATTGCTAACGCTAGGTCAGAACTGTACCAGATTTGGAAGGCTCATGCAGAACACTACCACAATACCACCTGCCAAGTTTCGTGAACATCAGCCACTGGGGGCCAAAAAACAGGAAATTGGCTTCTGAAGGCTGTGTTTCTCTAACGGCCTGTAAGGCAAACACAATTTGGCCTATAACTCCAGAACCCTGTAGCCTAAAAGAAAACTTTTTCATGTGTTACACTCCTTAAGTACAACCAAACAACTTTCCCATTGGGACTGTGTCATTTTTTTCACAACTTTTTACGCTAACTTGCATAGATTGAAAAACAAACTCTTGCGAACTCCTCCTAGGTCTTTTGGCCAATCCACATAAATGACACATCAAATGAATCAGCAGAGTGAGCCCGAGGCTTTTTTGCAATTTCACAATGCTGTGGCTAAGACAAGCCAATAAACTGCTGTGAAAGCGGCAAAATTGGCTTAAAGTTGTTCTGATCTTCACCATATGCAAAATTCCATTGATATTTGTGAGTTTTTGTATTATTCAATTATTATTTTTCTTCAGTGTTGTTGCATAACTCTCTTCTATGTTACCTAGAGCCGCGTGTACATTGGTTAATGCATTTAAGATTGACACCATGGGGAACCAATCAGCTGGCTTACTTCAGTTCTGAGTAGCCAATCAGAGATCTCTAACTGCTTGTTAGTGGAAAGGGGGTGGGATTAGCAAGAGGTCAATTTTCTTGAACAGGAGAAACTAATATAAGCTGTGTATAAACTCCATGTGAACTTCTTTGTAAATGATATTTTGCTTCATCTACTCAGTGGTGAGTAAAATAATTGCTTGAAAGTCAATAGGAATATGGGTTCGTAAGAATCTAACGAGTGGAAAAGTTTAACACTTAAGCTAATTGTACAATGTAATTTTCCATTGACTTATGCTAAACCAATTAGCACGTGAATAACGAGTGAACCAGGTTTAAACACTGATTTGTGTTTCAACTATATGGGTTTGTAGATGTTAAATGTGACTTCTGTTCAGTCACAGGTGATTCAGTATTATATTTGAGTCCTATTTTGTTAAACAGTTTTATTTAAATTCTGTATGTTGAGTCTTAGCAGTTAAGTTGTTAAATGTGGTGTGATTGTATATTATCAGTTGTCTTATGTGTTTACAGTTAATGAAGGGAAATGTCTGGAAGAACTTTGAGCTTTGTTAAACTGATATGTGCAGAGTAGCCTGATGAAACCAGGTCATTTTGTCAAACCAATTTTATGAATGTTGACCTGTCTATTAGGTCAGGGTTTTTTTTTGATATGAAGAATTTGGTGATTAGAATCTCCATTAAACTGGATGGCTAACCAGATCACACAAATCCTTCGGATCCCTGGCATTCATTTCCTTCCTCACTTATGCTGTGGTAGGACAGAACACACTGACACTGAGAACTTGGGCCACAACGATATTTGGACTGAATTTAGGGTTAACCCCTGAACCCTTCATGAGGACAGACCTTTTTTTTTCTGTGCGCACTTTATTATTCTAGTTATTTATTTTGGGGAAACCAAACACTGTGGTTGTTGTTCAAGGGTGTGTGAAAATACTGTACATGTTTTTTTGGAAATCATTCTGGTATGAAGAACTCGTTACTGCAATTCAAACCCTGGGCTCCAGTCATTCCATAGCTTCTGTTCCTGGTCCAAGCTCATACCGGTTCTCATATATCTATTCAACTAGTTCGCTCGTAACTAGGGTTACATATGACATTAAGTACAATACAGTGTAAATGTGGTGCAGATTGGTCAGTAAGGGGAGCTACAATGCCAAGTATAATAATTAAAAGAGCAAACATATTGCTTTTGTTTACCTGCTTCATGAAGTGAGAATGAGACTTGGATTCCTGGTTTTGAAATAGTCATATAATGGTTGCTGTAATGCTAATCTGCAAAATTTCAACTGCAAACATTTTGTTCTTTTTTATCAACTATTTAAAGAGACTTGGATTCCTGTTTTTGAAATAGAAATGTCATAAATGTTTATGATAAAGGAACATTGCAATTCTTGATGCACTTTGTAGCTTGTGCCGCTTGTGCTTGGATCCCGTTCATCGCTGCTCACGGCTATATATATATATTTTTTTTTTTCTGCCTTAAAACGCATTGTGGAGAAAAATCGGTAAGACCTACAGCTTTGAAATTTGGCAGGTAGGTCTGGTACCTCACCCACTACTCAGGCAAAAAAAATTGCACCAAAATAAGCTATTTTGCAATTTTCCAAAAAAAATTAGCATTTTGCGGAATAAATGGTTAACCGTAGCTCTGATTCTCAAAAATCTTATATCATATTCTTTGGTTGAAGACAAATTTTTAGACCCTCGCATCTATTTCTGCCATATTTGATTTTTTCGATAATTTGCATAAAATGAAATCCCATCTTTTTCGAACTCGTCCCTGGATTTTTGTCCAATCTGCATGCAACTGGTATCATTTGAATCCCAAGACACTCTAATTATTATCGAGCACATTTTTAATTTAGGTCTTCTTTATCCTGTAATATGCAAATAAGTGGGCTCAGCTTGGCGTAGGACTGCAAACCCATACACCAAGTGTCATAGAAATTCGGCTCTGGGTGGGCAACAGCTTTGAAATTTGGCAGGTAGGTCCTTGACTCTACCCAATACTCAGGCACAAAAAAATTTTCGCCACTTTGCCCATATTTCAACAGTTCATACCTCACGTACTACTCAGGCAAAATAATAATAATTGCACCACTCTACCACTTGGTGGCGCTAATAAGCTATTATGCGTTTTCCGTGATTCAATTCAATTCAAATTTATTTATATAGCGCTCTTAACAACAGTCATTGTCACAAAGCACTTTACATATAACCGGCCTAAACCTCCCAACAAGCAAGCCAGAGGCGACAGTGGCAAGGAAAAACTCCCTCTAATAGGAAGAAACCTTGAGAGGAACCAATACTCGGAGGGGGACCCCATCCTCCTCTGGGCGACCGGGTGCACGAACATTTAATGTACAACAAGCAATAGTTCAAGATGAGTTGTTAGTTATTTAAAGAAGCAAAGATACAAAAATAGTCCAAGGGATATTTCGAATCCCGGGTTGTTAATGGGCCACTTGCAGGACCCTCTCAGCAACATTAAACTGAAATTAGTTCAGTATTGTGCTGCTAAGTCAGTAGACGTCCATAGGGTCCAATCCCAGTTGGTTTCATGATGATGTCCCCATGGAGTCCTGATGCGGGTTCAGTGGGTCAGGATCAGCTCGGGAGGGTTGACAAGGTCAAGCGTCAGCTCAGGACGTCTCCGGGACTCCTGGTGAGTTCAGTTGATCAGCGTCAGCTTGGTAGGGTCAAGATGGTCAGTGTCAGCTCGGGGCATCTCCAAAGAGTCCCAGTGAGGGTTCGGTCAGCCAAGCGCCATCCCGGGATCAGCTCGGGAACAGCTCGGAAAAAGAAGAAGAGAGAGGAGAAAGTTAAGTGCCCTAACCTAACCTCCGGCAATGCTAGAGTAACTATGGCAGCCTAGCTAAGAAGGGAGAGCTGGAAGGTAACACAGACATGAGGGCTTCCAGGGGTCTCGGCATCACACCAAACCACCGTCTGCAAACTTGAGCGATCAGCAGAGTGGTAGGATGACAGCACCAATCCCCCCTTTCACCTTTAATCTCAAATGACCATGAACCCCCAGATCTCGCCTTTAACTAAGAAAAAGGGATTTTAATAACCAAAAGACTGACTAAACAAGTAAGACTTAAGCCTTGACTTAAAAGCAGAGATTGTTTCTGAGCTCCGAACACTAACGGGTAGTTTATTCCACAATTGTGGCGCTTTATGAGCAAATGCTCTTCTCCCCACGGTAACGTTCTTTATTCTAGGTATTACTAAAAGATCTGCGTCTTGTGATCGAAGTGTACCCGCCGGATTGTAAGTGCAAATGAGGTCACTCACATACTGCGGTGCAAGACCATTTAGAGCTTTATAGGTCAAGAGAAGTACTTTATAGTCGACACGAAATTTTACTGGTAGCCAGTGTAGTGAGGATAGAATAGGGGTGATATGATCATATTTTTTAGTTTTAGTGAGGACTCTGCATTCTGAACTAACTGGAGTTTATTTAACAACCTATTTGGACAACCGGAGAATAAGACATTACAGTAATCGAGTCTTGAGATAATAAATGCATGAACCAGTTTCTCTGCATCTTGAAAGGATAGCACGTTTCTTAGTTTAGCAATATTACGGAGTTGAAAGAAGGCGGTGTGACTAATGTTAGAAGCATGTACATCAAATGAAAGATTGGAGTCTAAAGTAACACCAAGGTTTTTAACAACAGTACTTGGTACAATGGATAATCCATCAAGACTGACCGTGATGTCAGATAGCTGACTTCTGGTGGCGTTAGTGCCAGTAAGAAGGACCTCAGTCTTGTCCAGATTTAGCTGGAGGAAGTTGTCCGACATCCACTTTTTTATGTCACATAAGCATTTTTCCATTTTCTGAAATTGCTGTCTGTCTTCTGGTTTAGCCGATATATATAACTGTGTATCGTCTGCAAAACAATGGAAACTAATTCCGTGCTTACGAATGACTGAGCCTAAAGGTAGCATGTACAGCGAGAACAGCAAGGGACCTAAAACTGATCCTTGTGGTACTCCATATTTCACCCTGACGTGCTCAGAGGAATCACCATTTACATTCACATACTGATAGCGGTCTGAAAGGTAGGATCTGAACCAAGAGAGGGCCACTCCCCTGATACCAACAACATGTTCAAGTCTGTCTAGGAGAATGGCATGATCAACAGTATCAAAAGCAGCACTAAGATCAAGCAGC
Organism: Distichodus sexfasciatus; assembly: GCA_032718565.1. NCBI lineage: Eukaryota > Metazoa > Chordata > Actinopteri > Characiformes > Distichodontidae > Distichodus > Distichodus sexfasciatus. The sequence goes on from JAVGVS010000753.1 coordinate 12,473, forward strand.
ACTAGGAGCGAGGCATAGCCCTGATCAGCAGATAAGAGATCATCATTCACTACCTTCAGCAGAGCAGTCTCTGTGCTGTGGTTGGCTCTAAACCCAGACTGAAACATTTCATAAATATGGTTTTCCTGCAAGAACGAGGTTAGTTGACTGGCAACAACTTTTTCTATTATTGGAGATAAATGGGAGATTAGATATTGGTCTATAGTTTAACATTACCAGGGGATCCAGGTCGGGCTTCTTCAGCAAAGGTTTAATCACTGCTAATTTAAGAGATTTGGGTAAATAAGCAATGCTAATAGAGGAGTTAACTATTGCTAGTAGAGGTTTATAACTTAGAGGTGATAACTTTTGAATCGTAGCTCTGATTCTTAAAAATCTTATACCATCTTATTTCTTAGATCAAGACGAATCTTAATAAACCCTCATATCTATTTTTCCCATATTGGATTTTTCTTTAATCGGCATAACTAGTCAACTAGATCCTGGATTTTTATCCAATCTGCATGTAACTGGTATTATTTGAATCCCAAGACATTCCTTTTTAATTATTATTGAGTATATTTTTAATTTTTTTTCATTTGGCTGTATTTTTTTAAAATAAATGTGCTCGGCTTCGTATAGTAATGCAATGCCACACACTGAATATCATAGAAATCTAGGTCTGAGTGAGCTACCACTAATTTTCATAATATGAAATCGTATTATTTAAATCTCAGCATATTCTTCTTTAATAGTGTCACGTTGGGTGTCAGCATGACATGAGGTGAGGTCACGATGCAAGCCATTTATTCACAAATCATAAAACACACAAAACAAAACCGGCATGAGGGCCACAACAATAACCAAACTTCCCACTTACAAAACACTCACAGCACAAGCAAACATAAACTGGTATGAGAACCACAAACAGAACACAACTACTCAAGTATGACAGACCCACAAGCAGCAAGCTGACATAGGGAGGGTAGTGTGAGGGTGGCCCAACAAGAAACACTGGGGAAAAACTGAGCTTAAATCCTAACACACAAACAAGGGGCTGGACCAATGAAACAAAGGGGAACCAATGGGAAAGCAATCAGGAAACAACCAATGGGAAAGAGAGGGTTGGACTAAATGGGAAGGTGGGACATAGACAGTGATTGACAAGAGACTCAAAAATGGCCGAACACCGAACACACAAAATGGCGAACACAGAACGCACAAAATGGCGGAACACAGTGGCTGCTTAACTAAAGTCCAGCGGGGTCATGACAAATAGTTATTGAGCACATTTTTCATTTACCTATTCATATGGCTATATTATGCAAATCAATACTTTGAAACAAATTCAGCAAGACATATGTTTGAATAAGGAAACTTTACTATCATTTACAGTTTTTAGACACTCTCTTATAGTAATTATTAAGCCCATTTTCAGGTATTTCGTTATATGGCTGCAAAGCTTCACTTCAGAGTCGATATCCCACTTATTGGCGCCATAATAAACTATTTTAAAGTTAGCCTAATAAGTTTTGAACCATAAATACGTAGAAGAAAAGATGAAAGATATCAAACATATATGTACTTCAATTCATAAAAAACTGATAAAGCTGCAAACTGCATGGCCTCCGTAATTACTGCTTGCAGTTAAATTAACTTGGTTTTTTAGTGAACGGGTCGAAGCGATTTGTAAGTCTCTATTCGTAGGTCTGAATTATTTTAAAACTTTTAAAAACTGATCTTTGGCTATTCAACATCCAAAAGCATCCCCCGCGATTCGGATTTATTCGACTCGGTCGCTGTGGAAGTGAAGGGAGATACAGTCTCTAACTCAGATGAGGCTGAAGTTGGCTACTTATTGACGAGCGTCTTATTGGCGATTTACCTTCCCCCTTAAATGGGCTCAAAGGAACGCTGGTCCGCCAGCAGGTGGCAGTATTGACTGAAGAGCAGACACTAGTTCATATATTACGCTTTAAAATACAGCAACTAACTTACTGCTAATAATGGGTGATATTACATTTTAAAGTAAAATTCTAAATATTGCATACAAATGACTGAAGATATTTCCAGCTCATTCTGAACATTCTTTTTTTTATTTCTAAACGTATAGACAATCTGATATAGGGAGGAACGTGAGTATAACAGTGCCAAAAAGCTGAATTAAAAATAGTTTAGTTCACATTGGTGCAAACAAGATCCACACGTTAAAAACGTCTAGATGATCTTACATTTGGAGGTCAGAGTAATTATGTGTCGTGACCCTGCCGGACTTTGGCTGAGCAGCCAGTGTAGTCAGCCATTTTGTAGGTGTGTTCTTGTGTGTTCTTGTCGGCCATTTTGTGTGTTCTAGTGTGTTCTCGTCGGCCATTTTGTATGTGTGTTGTAGTCCACCATTTTGTGTATCCTGTGTTCCACCATTTTGAGTCTTATGTCAATCACTGTTATGTCCCACCTTCCCATTGTGTTTCATTGGCAGATCACTGTTTTTTAATTCATTCACCGGTTCTTGTGTGTCCTAGTCCAACCCTCCCTTTCCCTTTGGTTATCCCTTCATTGGTTGCTTTGTGATTGTTTTCCCATTGGTTCCCCTTTGTCTCATTGGTTCAGCCCCCTGTTTGTGTGTTAGTATTTAAGCTCAGTTTTTCCCAGTGTTTCTTGTTGGTCCGCCCTCACACTATCCTCCCCATGTCGGCGTGCTGCTTGTTGGTTTGTCAGGTCTGAGTAGTTTTGTTCTGTTTGTGCTTTTCGTATCGGTTTATGTTTGCTTGTGCTGTGTTTGTTTTCAAGAGAGACGTTTGTTTGTGGCCCTCATGCCGGTTTTTGTTTTGTGTGTTTTGTTCTTTGTAAATAAATGGCTTGCAATGTGACCTCGCCTCATGTCATGCCGACACTCTGCAACGTGACAGTATGATGAAGTGTAGAAATAAAAAAAAGTCTAATTTTACTGTAGCAATTTAAAATAATCACGTCCTAAACTTGGCATCTCGGTGTATTCTTTATGAGCCTGAATGCATTTCCACTCAGTTTCTAAAGGCTCTTCCTCTTACATATTAAAACGTCTAGACGATCTGACATTTGGAGGTCAGAGTAAATATGATAGAGTGTAAGAAAAAATATTTTTGTGTAATTTTACTGTAGCATTTTTTTAATAATCACCTCTTAAACATGGCATATGTGTTAATGATTCTACATTAAAGGCAATTTCTGAAGGCTTCTCCTCTTTCATTTCACAGCGTCTAGACAATCTGACATTTGGAGGTCAGAGTAAGTATTATAGTGTAATAAAAAATATTTTTGTGCAATTTTACTGAAGCATTTTAAAATATTGACCTCCTAAACATAACACTCTCTCTCCTCACATGTCACTTCAGCAAACACAGAACCAGGAAGTCACTCTCACTCAGTTCAGAGAAACTGATCTCAGAGTTCTGCTCTTTCACTCTTCAAAGTGCAGGAAAATGGCCACTTTTTCTCACGATGAGTTCATGTGTCCAGTGTGTCTGGAGCTACTGAAGGATCCGGTGACCATTTCCTGTGGACACAGTTTCTGTAAGATGTGTATTAACGGCTGCTGGGATCAGGAGGATCAGAGTCGAGTCTACAGCTGCCCCCAGTGCAAAGAGACTTTCACTCCAAGACCTGTTCTACGCAGAAACAACATGCTGGCTGAAGTAGTGGAGAAACTGAAGAAGACAGAAGTCCAAGCTGCTTCTGCTGCTCACTGTTACGCTGGAGCTGCAGATGTGGAGTGTGATTTCTGCACTGGAACAAAACTCAAAGCTGTCAACTCCTGTCTGGTGTTTCTGGCAGCTTTCTGTGAAACTCATATCAAACCTCACTGTCAGTTTGATGATAATAAGAAACACCAGCTGGTTGAAGCCTCCACAAACCTGCAGGAGAAGATCTGCTCTAAACATGACAAAATGATGGAGATCTACTGTCGTACTGACCAAAGCTGCATCTGTCATTTATGTACGATGGACGAACATAAAGGCCACAACACAGTCACAGCTGCAGCAGAGAGAGAAAAGAGACAGGTAAAAATACTGCAATTAAACTGTAATTTCTGAATAATATAATGGAGATGAATGTTATATGAGTATGAAGGTGATACATGGACATGTCATGACTCAAGCAGAGTAATAAACTAGTCAGACGAGTCAGCGCTCTTTACACAGCTCATAGTGCACTTTAGACTCTGTAGAACAAGGGGAAGCTTTAACTCTTTAACTGCTGTAAGATGGAGCTGATCACTAGCTGAAGATCTTAAAAGAGCTCCTTTAAAAACCTCTTTCAACTGCTCTGGAGTCTGTTAAAGTGTCCAGATATTTCACATTAAACACCAGGATGTAATGTATGTGTCCCCAGAGTGAGTTAAAGGAGCTTCAGACTGGATGTGAGCAGAGACTGCAGGAGAAACAGAAGAAGCTGGAGGAGGTGAAACAGGCTGTGATCACTATTAAGGTGAGTAGTGAACAGAGAGCTGCTGGAGCAGATATTACACACCTCAGTCAGGACACACACATAGGGTGGAGAGCAGGTGGTGAAGGTGGAGAGTAAGAGAGGGAATGATGGTGGAGGTGTAAATGAAGCTGGATCTTGTCTCTGTGTCTCCTAACAGCGCTCTGCACAGGCAGGAGTGGAGGACAGTGAGAGGATCTTTACTGAGATGATCGGCCAGCTTGAGAAGAAGCGCTCTGAAGCCACAGAGCTGATCAGAGATCAGGAGAAGGCTGAACTGAGTCTAGCTGAAGGAGTCCTGGAGCAACTGGAGCAGGAGATTGCTGATCTTAAGAGGAGAGAAGCTGAGCTGCAGCAGCTTTCACACACAGAGGATCACATCCATTTCCTCCAGGTAACAATCACTGTCTGATCTCCAGAGGAGCCTGTTCCTCACAAAGAGCATCAAGCCTAACCCTAACCCCATCAAGCCCACAAGAAACATTCCTGTCTGCAGCCTCACACTGGTGTCTTTGCTCTGCTTTGGTGGGAGACGCTTCATTCCTCTTGTCCTTCTTCTTCTTTCTCTCTCTTCATAGAGTTTCCAGTCTCTCTGTGTCTCTTCTGGATCTCAGCTCTCCTCCAGCATCTCTGTCCATCAGCGTCCCTCATTTGATGGAGTGGTCAGATCTCTCTCTGCTCTGAAAGAGAGACTAGAGCATTTCTGCAGGAAGGAATTCAACAAACTACCTGCACATGGTAAGAGAAGCTGTCCTGCTCTCCAACATCATGATGGAAATATTGACTCAGTGACAATCAGAAGAGATGCAGTTTAGAAACACACTGGTAGATGTTGTTATTAGGGATGCACGGTGACATCAGAAACCGTATCGGAATCGTCTGATCATTGTTCTGTGTTCAAGTCATCGGCGTCAGACTGATGTTGAGATTTGTCTGATATTTCCAGCTGATATTTGATGCTGCATTTATTGTACGTGGGAAAGGTAGCGCTTGTGTCAGACATGTCCAGAGTATCTTGTGTTGATGTGCTGGACTCTGGCTTCACTGGTGCTGGACTTGCTCATGGTCAACATCAGATATCAGCATGGCTCCCATATCCCCATATCCTGCATCACTATTTGTTATGATGATATTTATTAGAAGTAAGATTTATCTTCTGTGTCTCCACAGCTGCAGCAGCTCAAATCATTTCACCAGAACAATCAACCTGCAGAGCAGTCTTTCTACCATGTACGTAACACACACACACACACACACACACACACACACACACACACACACCAACCTGCAGAGCAGATTTTCTAAGTTGTGTGAAGCTGGCCCACCTACAAACGGCACACAAGTGTAAATTCCATCGCGTTTGGTACGTTTGTGCTGCAAAAAGTAAGATTTGTGCTGCTTTCATTTGGGAGATATTAGCAATAGTTTTTTTCCAGAAGATTACGTAATCCAGCCTCCTACAATCGAATATGGACGTGAAGCTGGGCTGGTTCGTTAGCGCTGCAAAAAGTAAGATTTGTGCTGCTTTTGTTCATATTATGAATTAATTTCATGCCGCTTGGAGACCGCATTCATTGGGGCAGTTAGAGAAGTTGGGTGGTCAATGACGTGTTATACTTGACTATATAAGCTATAGAGAACATTGTAGATATTCATGTTGCTTACCTTGAGAGTTTGCTCGTACACCATTGCTTAATTTTAATCGTGGGAGGGGCTTTTGCGAAACAAACTTCACGCGATCTGAAGTAAGCAAACGCTGTCGTGGTACTTGGATGTTACACTGAGTTTGGAAAAAGTTGATAATAAATAAACCATAGACGTCTCACAGTAAGGGAATGTTTTCAACTTTAATGCAAACCAACGCTGCTGACTGGGATGAGCTTTACATCGCAGATATTGCTGATTTTACAGAAATATGAAACATATATTTACAGAAATAATACAGTAGATGATCTCATTTTTACACGTTCTAAGTATTATGATCCATAATCGTAAATATTTCAAACTGTACAAGATACAGCGGTGGCTTCTGTGGCACAAACATAGCACTAACGATGCAGCGCAGGTTCGCGTCCGTGCGTTGTTGGCTAGCGCCATCGTCTGGAAATTAATACTGTAATATCTCCAAAATGAAAGCAGCACAAATGATCATTTTCGCAGCACTAACCAACCAGCCCGGTTTCGTGTCGGAACGCCGTTGTAGGGGAGCTGAGTGAACTTCTGACCCTCATAAAACCTGTTAATATCTCCAAAACTATAAGAGACAGAGCAGCGATTTTTGCGGCACAAACGCAGCTCAAACGTACCAGCCCGGCTTCACGTCCATATTCGATTGTAGGAGGCTGGATTACATTATCGTCTGGAAAAAACTCTCGCTAATATCTGAGTCAAGCAGCTGACTTTCTACCATGTACATAACACAGACCCCTACACACCGACACACACACACGTGCGCACACACACACACACACACAATCATACACAAACAAGAGCAGTCTTTCTACCATGTATGTAACACACACACACACACCAACATACACAGTAAGATGTGCACACACACTGAGATACACACCTCACACATAATACAGAAGTCTGTAAAATGTCCATTTCTGATCATTATAAAACTAAATTAAACTAGAGTTTAAACTAAAGTCTTGATATTTATCTTTTAGTTTACTGTCATTTGACTCTGGATCCCAACACAGCACATCGTAACCTCATTCTGTCTGAGAAGAACAGAGTGGTGAGATACAGTTGGACAGTCCAGAGTTACTCTGATCATCCAGAGAGATTTGACTCCTGGTTTCAGGTGTTGTGTAAGGAGAGTGTGTGTGGACGCTGTTACTGGGAGGTTGAGTGGAGCGGTGGTGGTGTGTACATAGCAGTGTCATATAAAAACATCAGCAGGAAAGGACGAGGTAAAGAGTGTGGGTTTGGATTCAACAGTCAGTCCTGGAGTCTTCTCTGTTCTTCCTCTCTCTCTTTCCATCACAACAACATTGAGACTAAGATCTCATCATCACCATGCTCCAGAATAGGAGTGTATGTGGATCACAGTGCAGGAACTCTGTCCTTCTACAGCGTCTCTGATACAATGAGTCTCCTACACAGAGTCCACACCACATTCACACAGCCACTCTACCCTGGCTTCTGGTTTTATTTTGGATTAGGATCATGTGTGAGGTTGTGTGATGCTGAATGAAGTATCAGTGTTATAGTGTAAGGTGTAAAACTGCTGTCTGTATGTGATCAACTGGATTTACTCTTCCACACAGCCTCCTTCATGGACATTACAGCAGTGACTCTTCACTCACTTCGTGCTTTAGCTTTATTCTTTTCTTCTGATGTCTTTTTTTAACTGGAAGATTTGTGTATCAACTGGAACAGTGTTGAGTTCAAGTTTTGTTGAGTTAATAATTGATGCAGCTGATTTTTAAATCCTCTTATCCATCACCACCTTACTTACAGACAAATGTACTTTTTGGCAGTTGATGTTTTTAACATTAGAATTCCAGCATTTTAAATGCATGCTCATGTAAATATCAAAAAGCAGAAGAGTAATCACATAAAAAACCTTCATGAAAATAACATCCACAGTGTAGTTAATTGTGTCTCTGTGCGTCCTGACTGGTTAATTAGTTCGTTCAAGGAGAGGTGAAGTTCTAGACCTGCTTAAAAGGAGAAAATAGGATTAACTGGACTTACAGACTTAGGATTACAGAGGTTATGGAGATCCACACATTCATAACGTTACAGAGAGAGAATAAAATACAATAATTAAATCAATGAAGAATAACAGTGAAAAGGCGTTATGGAGACGCCAAGCGCTTTGCCAGCGTTATGATGAAGCACGCTACATTATGCAGGGGCGTTATGGAGACGCCAGCGCTTTTGGTATCATGTAGGACGTAAACTACACGGTAAAAAATACGTTTTTTACAGCAATTTACCATTGAAAAAACAGATTTTTGCCATATTTTTCATTTCACGTGAATATATCTGTAAAATACAGCAAATCTGGATTGTTAAATACATGTTCTGTAAAATTATGATAAAAATCTGTAATTTTACATTATAAAAATTTACTGTTTTTTTACATGGCTGTGCTGTTCTTAAATGACTTAGAATGTAAAATTATGATACACTGCTGTTAAAAAACACAACACAGTAATTTGCCTTTTCCAACAACATGCACATGCCGTATCATATAATACAGAGCATTATGGCATTAGAAACTTGCATTTGCTGTAAATCCAATATAACCATCATATATTAAAATCTAAAAAACTGAGACAGAAATGTCCAATAAAATTGCTACCATCTGATTACTATCTGATCACTTGATAGGACACTTGCTGAAAGTAAAAAAAGACCCATTTTGGACCTATTTCTGATGATTTTACAGTAAAAACTATAAAACTAAAAAAGTAACATCTATTAATATTTTAATTAAAATCTTGCCAAAATGAGTAGTGTAACATGAGTTTTGGAACAGTGGATCTAATTTCAATTTCTTATTATATAACTAAACAAACTACAGGACACCAATTAACATTTGAAAATGTGACATTTATTTGTAACAGTCAAGCTTTTACAAAAAAAAATTAAAAATATAACTGCAAGCAGCTTTTTTACGAATTGAACTACATATATGTTGAGATTTAATATCTTTCATCTTTTTTTCTACGTATTTACGGTTCAAAACTTATTAGGCTAACTTTAAAATAGTTTATTATGGTGCCAATAAGTGGGATATCGACTTTGAAGTGAAGCTTTGCAGCCATATAAAGAAATACCTGAAAATGTGCTTAATAATTACTATAGGAAAATGTCTAAAAACTGTAAATTATAGTAAAGTTTTAAAGTTTGTTCAAACATGTCTTGCTGAATTTGTTTCAAAGTATTGATTTGCATAATATAGCCATATGAATAGGTAAATGAAAAATGTGCTCAATAACTATTAAAGAAGAATATGCTGAGATTTAAATAATACGATTCATATTATGAAAATTAACGGTAGCTCACTCAGAGCTAGATTTCTATGATATTCAGTGTGTGGCCTTGCATTACTATATGAAGCCGAGCACATTTATTTAAAAAAATACAGCCTAATGAAGACCTAAATAAAAAATATACTTGATAATAATTAAAGAAGAATGTCTTGGAATTGAAATAATACCAGTTACATGCAGATTGGATAAAAATCCAGGATCTAGTTGACTAGTTATGCCGATTAAAGAAAAATCCAATATGGGAAAAATAGATATGAGGGTTTATTAAGATTCGTCTTGACCTAAGAAATAAGATAATATATGACTTTTAAGAATCGGAGCTACGATTCAAAAGTTAGTATGGAAAACGCATAATAGCTTATTAGCGCCACCAAGTGGTAGAGTGGTGCAATTATTTTTATTTGCCTAAGTAGTAAATAATGTTTATATCGGCAAAATGGCACTCATTTTTTTGGCTCTATATTGGGTAGAGTCAAGGAACCTACCTGCCAAATTTCAAAGCTCTTGCCCACCCAGAGCCGAATTTCTATGACACTCGGTGTGTGGTGTTGCAATCCGATGCCAAGCCAAGCACATTTATTTGCATATTACATAAAAATGAAGACCTAAATTAAAAATGTGCTCGTTAATAATTAAAGAAGAGTGTCTTGGGATTCAAATGACACCAGTTGCATGGAGATTGGACAAAAATCCAGGGACGAGTTAAAAAAAAATGGGATTTCATTTTATGCAAATTAGCAAATTCAAATACGGCAGAAATAGATGCGAGGGTCTAAAAAATTTGGCTTAAACCAAAGAATAAGATATAAGATTTTTGAGAATCAGAGCTACGGTTCAACGTTTATTTGGCAAAATGCTTTTTTTTGGAAAATTGCAAAAGGAGCCTTTGAGCTGCACTGTTGGTTTTATATCACCCAATGAAGCACATAATAGGAATATTAAACTAACTTAACGGAATCATGATATTTTCGGTTCGGAATTTCGGCAGAAATTGACGGCAAGAAGACGTTTTATGCAGCGTTTATTTGACGCTTGTGGATGCTCGGATTCCCTCCAATGGGCAGAAAAACAGTCGGCACTTACCAGACGTCACAAACGCCAGAAAACAGTACTAGCTAGCTAGCATTGCTGCTGCAAAAGCTGTGAATGTTACGCTGATAAAATAAAGCTTCAGTACAACATTACTGCTAACCAGGTTAGATAACAGCAATCGCCTTGTGGGGAACGTTTTGTTTTCCGTGCACCGCCGACACTCAGTCACGTGCACAGGGCTTCTGTGTGGTGATTGGATGAGATGGTGATTTCCCACGGAGCTTTGCGACTGTTCAGCCAATCACTAGCCGATGTTAAGTCGTTTGAATCTGTGGGCCAGGAGGAGCCTCGCTGCGACTTGTACGTTAGTGGTGTGCGATACTGCAAAATTTGTTATCGATCCGATACCAAGTAAAACAGGGTCAGTATCGCCAATACCAAAAATGCTTTTATCATAATAAAAGTTGTTGCTCAGAAACAATAGCACAGAAACAAAACAATTTTTCCACATACATTAAATTCTTCTTAAACACATATATGCCCTAACGCCTTTCCAGGGTTGACAGCCAGATAACTCTTCTCCAACAGACCACACGGACAACAAGTTCCAGTTCTCTCTTTATGGTGTTGAAGTAGGGTAAAACTGAGAAATGAAAATACGAGTGCTACAGAAAATAGCTTAAAGGCAAGGTTAACTTCGCTAGCGTGTCAACGTAAATAAACATAGAAAATCCCTGAATGAATTAAAGTCATTCTAATATTTATAACTATTTTACATGCAAACATACCGACGGTGCCTACAAAGACCAACTTGAGGCAAGGAAGAAATGATACGAGAGGCGTAGCAAGCACCGTGTTGTCTCTATTTGTTTCCACCAAAAATAACCAAATATCTCCTGTGGTGATGTTCAAATCTGAAACGTTATCAACCTCCACCAATAGATGGCAGCAGAGGACGATGGAAACCTTCTTAACACTGACTTTAAAGGAATCTAAAGGCAGGAATAGTATATAAAACAGAACAGCTTAAATAGAGAGTGCACAAAATTATCACTCGAGAACAAAACAAATCTTTTTTTCAGGTTCAGGAGTGTTCAGGAACTACAATACAAAAATTAAAAAATTCTCCCTTCATTGCACTTCTTTTTAGACCCACTACTCGGGCGAAAGAAGTTGCACCACTCTGCCAGTTGGTGGCGTTATAATAAGCTATTTTGCGTTTTTCCTAATAAATTTGCGTTTTGCCCAATAACTTTTGAACCGTAGCTCCGATTCTCAAAAACATCATACCATCTTACTCCATGGGTCAAGTCGACTGCATGGACCCCACAATCACTGCTTGCAGTAATATTCTTCTAATTGTTCTTCTTAAATAAACAAGTGTACAAAATGATTAATCCAAAAAAACTACTAAAAAAAAACACAAATTCTTTTTTGAAGTAGAATGTGTAACTTGCAGTTGTTTCATTTTCGAAATGAAAATACAACCAAACGGCGCCGCTTTCCCTCTCTGCCATTGCTCTCTCCTCCGTGTGTGTCGTGTGTATGAGTGCTGCTGGTCGCTCGTTTGCCTGGCGCTGCTAAGTCACGTGACAGTACAACATCAAGAGGGGGATTAAAGTGGCACCGCGGCAATTACACAAACACAGCGGGGTCTGTCCGGCGCTGCCGAGTCGCGTTGATGTGTGAGGAGCAGAATTTCTACCGCAAGTTTACTTTCAGTTGGAACGTGGCACTGAAAGTAGAAGAGCAAAAGAATCGATCCCCTCGTGCTAGTATCGATCCGATACCGATACCAACTTGGTATCGATACTATCGATATTTTGGATCGATCCTCCCACCCCTATTGTACGTCTTGACTCAGGAATTTGGCTGCAGAGGAGTTCGTCTCTACGCTTACTATCAGCATTCACGTTCGAGGAAAGGTAATGTCCTGCTTCAGTGTACTTTTTATACACAGTCTTTTAGTGGGAACACACCAACTGCTTTGTAATCACGTCGTGATTATTTGTATGCTAACATGCTAACATTAGCAGCACCTTAAACAACAGCAGGGCAATGCGGTCTCGGATCGAAGTTAGTTTATTACAGCTAAAGACCTTAGCCAATTAATTTTTTTTCTTCGTATAGTAAGAATTGATAGTCGGGGCTCAGTGAACGCATGGATTGTGAAATAGAAACGTGAACTCCTTTATTTGTAATGGTTAGCAATTTATAAATTCAGCAGTTAAACTAGCAGCATGAACTTGCTAACATACAGTATATTATACTTCAACATACTAGCTAAGTATCACTGTCTGGTTTAAATACGAAATGTTGGATTTCTTTAACAAAAATATGTCAATCGTTTGAAATACCGCTAAAGCATTATCCCTTTTTGTGGTGTTCTCAGTTTGTCATATTTTATTTAAATCCAGTCATCAACGATGGGTTTAACTGTATTCCCCATCTTGTCTTAAGAGAATTACTTTAAAAAAGTCCTTGGTAATCATGTATTTTTGCTTAACATTACAAAATTGAATAACTAAGGTAATGCAAGTAGGAAGGCTCAGAAATATGCCAAATTGTATAAATATGTCAAGGTATAAATGTCAAATTTGGTTACATTTGTTACATTTAATTGTTACATTTAAATGTCAATTTGGTACATTCCATCTGTAGGTAATACTACATCCTGTCTTTTTCTCAACTCTTCCTATATTTCTATTTCTAGTCTCAAATTATATTTAAAACTCTGTGTCTAGTTTAAAATGTATATTTTTTTATGTATATTTTGTATTTCTACTTATTTATTGTTTATTCCATGTGCCTATTTGTGCCACTGCCTATTTGTTCTCTGTTCTGTTGTTCTTTGTTCTCTGCATTGAAAATAACCTGGAGCCACGTCGTCTCGTCTCTCTATGTGTCTGTACAGTATATAGCAGAGATGACAAAGTTTACTTGACTTTGACTAATAATGTTCATGCTAAAAACAAATCACGTTGCTTTAGAAATATACAGTGTGCATATTTTTATGACTGGCTACTTTCTGCTCTAATATACAATGTCTGGTTATATTTTTTTTACAGATTGCCAGTGTCTTTATAGTGGCTTAACATGTTATGGAAGAAAGTGGCCTGAATTTTCCAAGACCAAGACTTAAGGAGGTTTCACCTTTATACCAACCCTCTTAAAATGGACATATTTCTGAAAGTTTCTGAAAAACTACAAATAGATTAACCGCTCATGGTGAGTAAATTGAGTCTAACAGAGAAAGACGAGCACAGTGACAGTAAACAACTGCATCTTTAAGATATTTGATAGGCTTGCATAGAATGTGTTGTAACTTTTTAACATCCTTTCCTGTAGTCAAGATGGCACGGCCACGTCCAGACGCCTTCCCGAGCGCTCCGTACAGATCTTGAATCTTCCATTTTACTGGCACAATGTGGTCTGAACTTCAGAAGCCAAGCAGTAAAACATTCATACGTAACAAGCTAGTAGTGATAGCAGTTTGCAATTGTAGATGAAAAAAATCCATGTCCATGATGTATCTCTCCAACATATTCTGATTCACACTTAAGCTACAGCAGCACTTGGCTTAATACTGTGCAGTATCAGTCATGAATGGCAATGGGATGCAAAGGATGTAGAAAATGGCTTTAAGAATGTGGCTCAGAACTGATGTTTCAAGATTTAGTTTTGATCTTGTTTTTGCGTTTTAATGCCATACATAACTACATCATGACGCATTCAGGCCCCTTTCATGTAATTTTAATTTTTTTAAAATTAGTTTAAATGTATTATATTAAAAACTAAAATTTAACATTTATGTAAGTATTCAGACCAGCAGTTCAGTGCTACATGAAAGCTCCTTTATCAGCAGTTACAGCTCAGATTTGGAACCCTCTTCTCTAAACGTCTAAGCTAAATTTATTGGGAGAAAATCTATTTTGTCAGCTATTTAATTTGCAATGTATTAAGGTATGTACTTAAATGAATACTGTACTGTGCTAACATGGCTTGAAATGTTATCACTCGTGGCTTGACTCAATTATACCCCTGCTATGAAAAACACCACCATGTCTTTTTTTTGTTTGTATGTTTACAACAAAAATGCTAAGCACCATGCAAGACAAGAGGTGATTTGTGTTGTCATACTTCATTCACATCTTCACGTTTATATTCTCAATGTTCATTGTTTCTGTGACTTTTACCTGTGTTTTGAGTTCGTGGACATAACATTCAATTATTAGGTTTGTTGGTGCAAGTTCTGGATAAAAAAAAATAAAATAAAATCAAGATTCATTGTATTCTTGTTGTGCTTTTGTACTAACCGAGGGGTTCCCATACTCAGTCTTAAGCCATAGACTTTTATATAACAACTGCTGGTAGTGTTCTGTATTATAACTATGAGATATTGTAGATAAACTGTTTTTAAAAAGTCTTTAAATAGTAAAGTATATGTAAATTTATATGATTTTGCTTTGTTTTAAGGGTAGAAATCTGTATCTTGTCTATTATATACCATGGATAAATAGAACATTTCTGTTTAAAAGCAGTACTATACTGTAGTTTAACAAATGTCAAACATTAAATTGTGCAAATCCAAGTTCATTTCACAGCATTTTGTTGGTGTAAATCTGTAAATCTACCAAAATTCGGCTATAAAATCACAGCACAAAATACAGAGAATGGCTGTAATTTTTACAATAAGATAATAAAATGGGCTCTCTTCTCACTTGGGCCCTGTTAAGTCAGTCCCACATTTCACCCCACTATGACGACCATGATTACAGGACTAAGACAACATAAAGACCACATAAACCAGAGATCATTTGATGACCTGTCAATGAGGGTCATGTCGTGCAGCCCTTCAAGTCCTCAAATATATATCTATGCCCCTAATATGATACAATACAATACTCCTATACATACAACAGTGGATAAAAGCCACAATGAAATGTAGCTGCGCTGATTCAGAATGTGCATGACATACAACTACTAGGACTAGCAACAATAGAATAATAATAATAATAAAAAACATCATTAACATTGCCATCATCACCTTTATTCAGCACTTAAAGTGCCTCTGAATGAAATTAATAACCCTCACCCTATTTAAACTGCCTCCTCTAGTGGCACAGCAACATCATTACAATTTAATTCAACAAATTAATATACCCATATCCAACACAAAACACATTTTAAAAGATAAAGCTGGTCAGTTTTACATCTGTAAGAGTTTTACCTGTAAATAAATGTCAGAAAAGTAAAACCCAAGTTTCCGGTTAAAAATGACATGCTTTGAAAGAATAGTTATATTGATACGTATAGTGTTTGCCCTTTTCAGTAGTTCAGTAATTCTGCTACACACTGGAATGACATGACATTTTGCAGTTTGTCACCTGCCTGGTAAATTTCCATGTTGGTTCCCCAAAGCAAAGCTGATGCAGGAAGAAGATTCCAGTGATGTGTGGCCCTAACCCTGACCCTATTAAACCACTCAAAGCACTAATTTCATAGCAGTACTGGAATGTTCTAACCCTACATTTTACTGGATTTCTGGCTGTTATTACAGCATGAGAAAGGCTTCGGGCCGATTTGAGGAATCAGTCATTAGACGAGGCTGAGAGGAGCTTTCTTAATCTGTCTTAACCTTGACCTTTGTGGTTCATGTTTTAGATTATTTTGCATGGCAACTTTTTGCAATAGAAAGTAGAGATAATGTTTCTGGAACTTTCCATGTACAGTGTTGCGTAATACAGTTACTGTCATGGTGCGGTTGCAGGAAGGGGATGAGGACACCAATGCAGGCATACAAAAACAGGTTTATTAGGGGAGAACAGAAACCAGACAAAAACAGGCAGGGCAAAAACCGAGGCCTCAAAAATAGCAAAAACTGAGGTCCAAAACACAGGTGGAGCTCGTGCCCCCAGTGAGCGTGGCTGTGGCCAAAAACGGGAGAGCCTCCGTGGGGAAACCAGGAGAAGGAGCGCCTTGCTCAAACACCCACAAGGCGAAACAGAAGCGATCCCGGCGCTGCGCCAGATCGGAGCGGGGAAGAGGACCTCACTGGGGAACACGAACCTGGGGAGAAAACAAGAAAAAAGGAGTGAGAACAAGAAGCAAAAAGGGGCAATTCAAAAAGGAACAAAAACCAAAACAGAATCAAAAGGGTCCAAAGTCCAAACAGGGGAACAGGGCAGGAAGGGTCCAAAATCCAAATGAAGAAGGGAGCAGGAACAAGAAATCCAAAAAACCCAAAAACACGACACAAACAACCACACATTTCATGAGGGAGACAGACTCAGAGACACTTGGGTTAAATTGGCTTAAATAAGGCCACAGAACTCAACAAATGAGTGCTCTCACCAATCCCAGAACTCAAGGCAGAACGAGACACAGCTGAACTCAATGATAAGCGAGGGGTGTTCTAAACAGACACTGACCTACTGGGAAGGGAGCACACAGTGCAGACAACATACCAGGAAGTAGGGTGCGCTCTAGACTGAGAGTGACTAATCAGAATGGCACAAAGTGCAGACACAGAGCCCAACAGTGAGGAGCAAGCTAACACAGAAAGCTAAGGCTAACTCGAGTAGACATGAGGAGCACACACACTCACACACACCACCCAAAGTGAACCCAGAAGACCAGAAACAATAAAACAGATACTTATCTGGGTTCACGGTGGCACGGTCCCGTCCAAGTCGGGTGGGACCGTGACAGTTACATAAATATGTATGCACGTTAAATGTACTAGTTTGTATTAATAGAAGTAATACGTGCCTCACGTGCCGTAATCTGATTGGATCCTGAAATATATATGAAGATGCAAAAACGTATAGAACTAGAATTGTGTTAGAGCTGAGAACTCAGGAGCGTTACAGTCTTTTGACCGTCACGTAAAGTCTCTTTGTAGTCTTAGGAATTCATCTTTTGCTTTTAACAGTCTGAGTTGTAGTAAAGAAAAAGACAACAAAAGAAAACTCAAGACTCTGTTTTGGATACGTGTCATGTGCACAGAATCTTCGGAGTTCGAGGCTAGTGGGACAGCGCGAGCTGCACTGCACTCACAGGTACAGTAGTAGTCTGGCTATCAGTCAGCTTGGATACCATGTTAAATAGAAACCTAGGATTATTTTTGTTATTTTTAGGGATGCACCAATACCACTTAAAAAAAAAAAAACAACAATACAAATACGAGTATTTTTATTTGTGTACTTGCCGAGACCTAGATGTAATTAATTGGGAGGAAGATTTTATTTTCTCCTTTGCAGATTATAATAAGGCTATAATAAGTCTAAATATCAAATCATTAACTCAATTCAATTCAAATTTATTTATATAGCACTCTTAACAATAGTCATTGTCACAAAGCACTTTACATATAACCCGCCTAAACCCCCCAACGAGCAAGCCTGAGGCGACAGTGGCAAGGAAAAACTCCCTCTAGTAGAAAGAAACCTTGAGAAGAACCAAAACTCGGAGGGGGACCCCATCCTCCTCTGGGCGACTGGGTGCACGAACATTAATGTACAACAGCAATAGATGAAGATGAGTTGTTAGTTATTTAAAGAAGCAAAGATACAAAATAGTCCAAAGGATATTTCGAATCCTGGGTTGTTGATGGGCCACTTGCAGGACCCTCTCAGCAACATTAAGCTGAAATTAGTTCAGTATTGTGCTGCTAAGTCAGTAGACGTCCAGTTGGTTTCATGATGTCTCCATGGAGTCCTGGTGCGGGTTCAGTCGGTCAGGATCAGCTTTGGAGGGTTGACAAGGTCAAGCGTCAGCTCAGGACATCTTCAGGTGAGTTCAGTTGATCAGTGTCAGCTTGGTAGGGAGATGGTCAGAGTCAGCTCGGGGCAACTCCATAGAGTCCACATTCATGGCATCACACCAAACCACCGTCAGCAAACTTGAGCGATCAGCAAGAGTGGTAGGATGACAGCACCAATCCCCCCTTTCACCTTTAATCTCAAATGACCATGACCCCCCAGATCTCACCTTTAACTAAGGAAAAGGGACTTTAATACCCAAAAGACTGACTAAACAGGTAAGTCTTAAGCCCTGACTTAAAAGCAGAGATTGTTTTTGAGCTCCGAACACTAGTAGGAAGTTTATTCCACAATTGTGGTGCTTTATGAGCAAATGCTCTTCTCCCCACGGTAATGTTCTTTATTCTGGATGTTACTAAGAGACCTGCATCTTGCGATCGAAACATATGCACCGGATTGTAATTGCAAATGAGGTCACTCACATACTGTGGTGCAAGACCATTTAGAGCTTTAGTGCTTTAACACTTCCATTCATATGAAATCACAAAAACAACTTTGACATCTTTATTCCTGAACTCAACTAGATGTTTAAATAAAATAAAGTGAGGTTACAGTACGTGTGATGTCTGATTGATGTGTTCATTTGGGATCAGTGCTGTGGGCTTGTTGATCACTGAATCAATGTAGATCGATGTATCGTTACATTCCTTAAATTGGAAATGTAATTGGAACTGGAATATTCCACTTTACACATGTGATGGAAGGGCTCTCCCTGGAAGAACTCAGCGCCCTCGCCATCTGCCTGGACCAACACCTTGTCGGGAAAAAGTGGAAGTCAACAACATCCACGGCTCGTCTTGCTCCAGCTCACCCCGTCGTGGAGTGGCCTTCATTCTCTTCGGCTCCTGCGGAAGCCAATGGAGCTGGGTTCATCACGCCTGTCGCCTGAGGAAAGAGGTCGGCGCCGGAGGAACGGTCTCTGCCTCTACTGTGGGGCATTTTATGGACAGCTGCCCCATGCGGAGAACGCCTCGATGCATGGTAGCCAACCATACCCTCAGTGTTGATCAGTTTATTATTTTTGGTGTCGTTATGCTAAAGGTTTCACATGTTTCTGTCTCTGTTTTGCTAGATTCTGGATCAGCTGGTAAATTTGTCTCCAGAACCCTGGTGTCTTCCCTGTGTGTGCCCATGGTTGACATTGCCAGCCCCATCGCAGTTAAAGCCATAGATGGCTATCCAGTTAACTCCAAGCCAGTTACCCACATTACCACACCCATACACCTGCAAATTCCCCCACAATATACCGAACACATTCAACTACTTGTACTAGATAACATGCAGACTGACATTATCCTGGGCCTACCCTGGTAAAGAAACTGCAACCCTCAGATCGACTGGGCCAGTGCACGTATCTGTGCATGGGCACCTTCCTGCACCCTGGCTCACATACCCATACCACTGCCAGTCCAGGCAACTTGGATAGAAAGCCCAAATGCACAGAAGCCCATATTCCACACGAATACACAGAGTTAGCTGAGGTGTTTAGTGTATCTAAGGTCACATGCCTTCAGCCTCACCGACTGTGGGATTGTGCTATTGACCTGTTACCTGGCACTGCACCCCCCCGGTCCTGGGTCTATCCATTGTCTCAGGCTGAGACCAAAGCAATGGAGGATTACGTGACCGAGGCGCAGACGGGAGACGGGACTATTAGCAGGTCCACATCCCCGGCCTCTGCTAGTTTTTTCTTCATAGAGAAAAAAGATGGTGGCCTCAGACCCTGCATCAACTACTGAGGGCTCAACGTGGTCACGGTGATGTATCCGCACCCCCTTCCGCTTATCCCCTCGGTGATAGAGCAGCTTCGCAGGGCCAGGCTTTTCACTAAGCTCATCCTCCGGAGAGCCTATAATTTAGTCTGTGTTAGAGCAGGCAACGAGTGGAAGACCACCTTTAGTACTACCTCGGGCCACTTCCAATATAATATTATGCCTTTCGGACTGGCCAATGCACCGTCACTCTTTCAGGCATTCATGAACAACATGTTCCGCAACATGTTCAACCGCTACGCTGTGGTATATCTGGACTATATCTTAGTATATTCTCCAGATTACTCAATGCACGTTCAACACGTCTGGACAATCCTCCGTTGCTTGCTCCAACACAGGCTCTATGCCAAGGCCGAGAAGTGTGAGTTTCACCGAAGTGAGGTCGCATTTCTCGGTTACACCATCAGGCCGCAAGGGGTACGGATGGATGATAAAAAGGTGGCAGCCATAACTGAGTGGCCGGAGCCCACAATGGTTAAGGAGTTGCAGAGGTTCTTGGGGTTCACAAATTTTTACAGGCGCTTTATCTGGGGCTTCAGTCAGGTGGCTGCCCCCTCACGGCCCTCCTCAAAGGCAAACTGGTAGTCACAGACCGGGCCTGCACTGCATTTCAGCAGCTGAAATCCTTATTTACCCAAGCCTCTGTGCTTAGGTTGCTAGACCCCTCAAAACCCTTTGTGGTGGAGGTGGACACCTCTGAGATGGGCCTGGGAGGGTGCTGTCACAACGATCAGGGACCCCAGAGAAGCTACATCCCTGTGCCTTTTATTCCAGGAAGCTAACAGAGGCCGAGCGGAATTATGACATAGGTAACTGGGAACTGCTGGCTGTAAAGGGGCGTTGGAGGAGTGGCAGCACTGGCTAGAGGGGGCTTGACATCCTTTTGTTGTGTTCACAGACCAACGCAATCTGGAATACATCCAGCAGGCTAAGAGGCTCAACCCGAGACAGGCTCGCTGGTTGTTGTTCTTTACCAGATTAAATTTCACCATCACCTACCGTCCTGGGTCCAAAAATGGTAAAGCCGACACCCTGTCTTGGTGTTTTGCACACATGCATGTATCCCCTGTCTTTCATGTGTCTCTCCTCAGGCCAGCTGTCCGGGGTCCGTTGGATCGGGGAGATGCAGACCCAACGATGCCAGGGGAAATCGACATCGAGGGTTCCCCCGCTTACCGAGTCCGGCAGCTGTTAGTCTCCGGCGGCAGGGTGGTCAGCTGCAATACCTGATGGACTGGGAGGGGTACCGCAGCCACAGCCGGGAGCTCAGCGGCCTGGTTGGCCATGGACTCACCATGCGCAGACAGGCGGGGGTCCTCGCTTCCCTTCGGGGGCCGTCCTGAAGGGGGGGGTACTGTCATGTCTGCACCTCCTCCCCAACGCTCAGATTTGTCAGTATTAAACCTGGGGTTTGTTGTGTCCTGTCTAGTTGTCTTGGTTACGTGTGTCTGCCCCTTTAAGGTTTTCCCACCAGTCACCACCAGTTTCCGGTTTGTCCGCGTCATCGGTGATGGGTTCCGCTTCCTTCCATGTTTCACTTCCTCATTGGTTATGTTTTTACTATTTAACCAGTCCGACCTGGTAATTATTTGTGTGTTCTCGTCTGCGGTGTGTTTTGTTGTGTCTCCCGCTTCTCGCCAGCCTCTCGCCACTATCCAGCACGACGTCACGGTTTGCGAGCCGACTGAAGTGGCCATTCGCCGCTGATACCACCGAACGCCGGTTTGTGGTTTGTGTGCTTTACTGAAATGTACATATTTTTTAACTCATAGTAAAGACCAGCTGACGATCTGATCAGGACGGTGAGTGTTCGCAGGCAGGAGGTGAGCGTCTCTACTGATTCCTTTTGACATGTTAACCTTTAACCTCCAGTGAGTTGCAGTAAAACTTTAACATGTGATAATCAGACATCAAAACATAAGGTCAACCCGGGGTCAGTCGATAAAACGTCAAACTAACATCACCATTAACTAAACATTTTACCTCCATTATGATGAATGATCAGTTATGTTTTTATAATTCATAGTTGACTGTAAATATGCTCAACAAGATTCAAGAGTCTTTATTTGTCACATATATAGTAATACAAGTTACAGCATGTAGTGAAATGGAGCCTGAAACATGCGAAGATCCAATAAGATTTTAGAAATAAGTTAAAAAATGTCTAAATATGTTGTTAAAATATGCTACAGAGAGTTTTGTACAGTTTTATTAACATTAATGTCATTAAAGCTTTTAGTAGCATTACATTTCAATTTCTACTGAAAAAGGGAAAATCTTTGTGACAGACATTCCTCTTTTAGGAATGGCCAGAATTTTAAAAACATTTTGAATAGAATGGGCAAAATAATTTGATGTTGTTTAGAGCTTCTTAATGTTGATTTCAGTTTATGTGCAGTTGATTATCCAGCGCTGGTTGATGCTCAAACAGAAATCTACACATCATTTTCTGCTTGTTTTCTCTAAATTAGACAATTGAACCACTTTCTGTGGTGTTTTTAGCTCTTGTTTAGCGCCGTCACATGGAGTGTGTAGTTTTATTGTGTCTCAATGGGGTGTGTAGTACAGTGTGTATTTGGGTGAAGGTCCATGTGCTGCTGTGATGTCATTTCGTCCTCATGTCCTGTTCTCACGTGACTGGTGTTTTCTAATGACGCTTTAGTAATGATTTGTGTTAGTTCCAGCTTTTCTTAATCAATAGCAACTGCTTTTAACAATAATAATGTTACAGTATTAAGTGCTGTGACCATATGTATGATGTCTGATTGGTGATTTCATTTTGGATGGTTGATCATTGTGTCTCTGTGTTGATTGATGTGTCGTTACACCTCTAGTCAGATGCAGAAGTGACGTGTTGAGCTGAGAGCTGCTAGGATGTGCCTGAGCCTCATGTCTACTTATGGACCTTGGTTAGGGCCCTATGAAATCCCTTTTGTTCTTTCCTACATTCCGTTTAGCTTTTTACTACATTCCTTTTTTTTCCATTTTTATTCTTCTGAATTCCGTGTTTTACGTTATAATCATATTTATTCACCTAAAAATCATGGAGTGGAGGGAAAAAAGAACAATGCAAAAGAAAAATCTCACATTAAATGACTTCAACTTCAACAAATTGCTGGGGTTCAGCAGAACATTTACTGCTTTGGTAAAACATTTACCTGTAAACAACAAAAAACATTAATTTTTTTGTGTAAAACTGTCATGGTGCACGGAGTATGAAGGCAAGTGGATGCACTGATAACGGGAAAACACAGTTTATTAAACAGATGAACAAACCAGGGAGAAACAAGCCAGAGGAAAATTCAAAATACAACAACAAAAAAGGAGCAAAGTGCCAAATGAAAGTTGTGGCCAGGGGTCCCAGTCTGGCGCAGCCAGTAATGGAAAAAGCCTCCAGGAACAAACAAAAAGAGCGCACAAACAAACAAACAAAAAGGTGCTCCTGCACTCACAGGGACGGAGAGGGGCTACTGGAAGCCGCAAGCCTGGAGAGAAACAGAGGAGAGAAAGTGTGAACATCCAACGGTTCAAGTGAAACGCAGAAAAAAAAAAAACAAGGCCCACGTACAACCACACACTAATAAATGAGGGTGACAGACACTAGGAGGCTATGGGCCGACTGGGTTAAATACTGAGAAAACAAAAGACTAATCGGTGCGTGACCCAATTCCCCAAAGCCAAAGTAACAAGATACAGCTGCGGATAATAATGAACACGGGGGCGCTCCAACTAGATCCTAGCCTACTAGGGAGGGGGCACGAAGTGAGACAACGAATGCGGAAGTGGGGTGCGCATTACAGGGAGAGTGACCTACTCACGATAACACGGCGTGAAGACATGAGAACCCGGAAGTGGAGAGAGCTAGCAGGAAGGCTAAGCTAACCAGAGATACACAAGGAGTAACAGACACAGGAGGAGCGGCACCGACAGTGAAGTCCAGAGGACAGAACACAAACCCACCCCCAGGTCAGAACTCGTGGGCATGGCACGGCCGCCAAGGGAGGTGCGACTGTGACAAAAACAAAACGTGTTTAACTGTAAGTGGTCGTCACATGTTCTTGCGGGTGCAGTCTATCATGTGCTGGCAAAACGTACAAAAGCGTTGTTCTTCCAATTGATAAAAATCATTTGGGTATTGTTCTGCTCTAAACTTAGCACTGACACTCCAATTCTATGAAGAAAAATAACTTCTTTGTCCATTTGGAATCTGTCTGGATATAGAATAAAATGATTTGATAAATAATGCATCTTTCTATATTTATTATTTACCATCTAACACTATAGAATGTAAAAAAATAAAGGTTTTCTGATTAATTGACTCATTTTGGCCGACACCTCATTTTGGACATGACAGCGTTCCACACGAGATTCGTTTGGCTCGATGGCATTCCACACAATAGCATGTTGAGCTCGCGTCTCGGAATAAACAATGAAAACCTCGAGTAAGCGGCTGTGTTGTGAGTAGAACGCTGGCGTTTTTTGTTGTTTATCAACTGAAATATGAGTCTGGTCTGTAATAAAGGGGGAGATGTGACTGAACTGGAACCATGTAGTGAATGTCATACTTCACTGAGAGAGAGACACACGCTAACAAACACAGCGAGGAACGCGAGCGAGAGCTGGTGGTGTTAAGGGAATGAAACGGTATAATCATGTAGAATGTGCTTTTAGGGTGCTAGTATTATCGGACCGATATCTGATCCACATATTGGATCGGTGCCTCCCTAATTGGAGCTAATCAGAGTGTCCACTCCTGCGTTCGGTCAGCTGTGTGTTCAGAAGGTGTCAAATAAACGCTGCAGCGACATTTTCCTGATGTCAATTCCTGCCGAAATCCTAACGAACACCGCTATTGTGTTCAGCTGACGTTCTGGAGGAGCAGATATATCCCATGATTCCGTTAAGTTGGTTTAATATTCCTATTATGCACGTCGGTGGGTGATGTAAAAGCAATTGTGCAGCACACAGACTAATGTCCTTCATGTGCCACACAGTGTGTTTATGTTTCCTCATATATTTATATTTCTGCACACAGGTAAAGACTTGGGACGGCCTGATGACTGTCCCCACAGGCTGGGGTTAAACAGCGTCAACAGAACGCCTCACTGAGGTCAATCAAGTGCAGCTACAAAAGGCGTAGGGCGTTCAGAACATGTTCACTTATCCACGATCACAACGCCCGTGTGGTCAGCGTCTAAAAGGGTCAGTTCACAACAAAAATAATCATCATTCTGAAAGTCATATTTGAGTGAAAAATGTTAAATTGTGAGCTTGAAGAAAGCATTTAGTGCATTAAGATGTTTTAAAAGTACAAAGAGACCACTGCACAATATGGAAGGACAGGAAATGCCTTATTTATTTATGTAATAATTATTATTTTTTTTTAATATAATGTTTTTCTCAAACGCAAGGTTTCTTCACCATATAAGGATATAAAATGTATTTCTTTTGTATGCTTGTATAATAACAATCATTTCCTTTTATACAGCGTATTTCTCAAAGCCAAACCTGCCTCATGATAAGGATATGAAATGTACTGTATGTAAATGTACATAATAATCATTAGGGGCCATGCAGTGGAACACTGTGTGGAACCCTATTGGAATTGTGCTGATTTTTTTTTCTGCTGCCTTAAAACATGTTGTGGAGAAAAAACAGTAAGACCTACAGCTTTGAAATTTGGCAGGTAGGTCCGGTACCCGGTACCCCACCCACTACTAAAATTGCACCAAAATAAGCTATTGTGCATTTTTCCAAAAAAATTTGCATTTTGCCTAATACCTTTTGAACCGTAGCTCCGATTCTCAACAATCTTATATCATCTTATTCCTTGAGTTAAGACGAATCTTTATAGGCCCTCATATCTATTTCTGCCGTATTTTATTTTTTGCTAATTTGCATAAAATGAAAACCCATCTTTTTCGAACTAGTCCCTGGATTTTTGTCCAATCTGCATGCAACTGGTATCATTTGAATCCCAAGACACTCTTCTTTAATTATTATCAAGCACATTTTTAATTTACGTTTTCATATTTCTGTAATACGCAAATAAATGCGGTGGGCTTGGCATAGGACTGCAATGCCACACACTGAGTGTCATAGAAATCCGGCTCTGGGTGTGCTACAGCTTTGAAATTTGGCAGGTAGGTCTGGTACCCCTCCCACTACTCAGGCAAAAACAATTGCACCACTCTGCCAGTTGGTAGCATTTTGCCTAATCAGTTTTTCAACGTATTTCAACATATGTCCACTTCGATTCGTCAAAAAACTGACAACGCTGCAAACTGCATGGCCCCCGTAATCACTGCTTGCAGTTATATTTATTATAGTGTCTATCTCAAGGTCGGTTCACAATGCTATAAAGACATAAAACATATTAATAATGTGTCATAATGAAGGTACATTGTATACGGTATTAAAGGTGCACCGTGTAATTGAACATTTTACCTGGATTGTGATTAATGAACAACTTTCTTCAACTATTAAAGATGGGATATTTTCACTAATGGAAGAGTGCCTATGTTTGTAAAGTTAGAATTCACTGTAGACTTGTAAACAGCGCTTGTGACTTGGGTGTTTGAGCACAAGTGATTCTGATACGATTCCAATATATTTTATCATATCGCACAGCCCTAATAAAGTGTTGTTAAAAAAGCTGCAGGAGAGACTGACCTGGTTGAGGAGACGCACTAGTCAGGACTCAAGCACGAGCACAGGCACGAGCACAGGCGCATGCACTTATCCACGCACGCGCTCACGTACCGACACACGCGGTGCCTCACATACCCGCCGATGCGCCTGCACGCACGCTCGCATGCCTTCACGCGCTCAAGCAGGTTGGCGCACAAGTGACCCATCAGATAAATGAATATCTGTTTGACGATGTGCAGGAGCTCCCACTCAACCAAGGGCAGGAGCCTGCCGGCGGCCTCCCTCGCGGTCTCGCGCCCAACCACGGGCTTGAGCATGCGCTCGAGTATGTACCTGAGCAAAGGCGAGGACAGGGACAAAAGGAATCTTTCGAATGCATTGCTGCACACGGTTAAGCACTCTTTGAAGAGCACGTCCACGCGTCTCCGCAAGTATTCCAAGGCACTCTCGGGCTCGTCTGGTATCTGTGAAGGAAAGAAATACACATTACATCAGTTTAGGCCGGTTATATGTAAAGTGCTTTGTGACAATGACTGTTGTTAAAAGCGCTATATAAATAAATTTGAATTGAATTGAATTGAATTGTTTCTCTAATATTTTCCTCAATATTGAGTGATTCCATCATTGGATTCCATTTCTCCAATTTATTTCCACCTCAAACATCATGTTGCACAAATAAAACCTTTAAGGACATTTTAAAACATGTGAGAAGCGAACTACAAAATAAAGTGTGATTTATGAGGCGCTGGAAAAACCCTCAACTAAGTTAAGCAGAAATCAAGAAAACTGCTCCATAACCTGAAACACACAAATCTGCCTCACTTCGTACAAGACAACTGTGTATGCTCCTCATTCTGAATTATTTTTAAATCATATTCTGGACATGACCGTATCAATATTGTTGTGTTGCATCAAATAAACAGTCCTTTAGTTCAATTTTATGCTTGTTTTATTAAAACACATGCTCACTTTACGTTCTGGCCGCCATGTCTGAATCTTCCTCCCCACTCTCGCGATATCTTAGTAACCTCAACTATACTACATTTTCCTCCCTTGTTTAGAATGAAAAACTGTATATTACCTAAACGTTTCTTTCTAAATAAATCTCAACAATCACATTGTCCAAACTTTCCAAATCAAAATATTCTCTTTTCAAATCAAATGATACAAACTTATCAATATATCAAAACGTCAATGTCTTTTATTTTTTCTTCTTTTTAAATTTCTCGGTATCTGATGGGCTTTCTGATAACACGGCCATTCCTGGTAGTGATGACGTCAGACACAGGTGGGTCAGGCTTAGGCGGGGTCTCAACTGCTGGAGTGGTCTCAGCAACCGACACATCTACTGTATCATTGTTCATTTGAGTGTTGTGGACCAATGGAGGCTCAGAAACATCAAAGTCCATAACCACCGGAATGTGGCGAAGATGTTTGACGTTCCTGATCACTTTTGATCCATCCTCTGTGTTGACCAGTTCAAAGGAGTTATCGGCGATGTTTCTCAGTAGTACATAGCAAATGTCTCTGAATGTGTAATCCAGCTTTCCATTTTCCATACTGGCAATGTAAACTAAGTCACCAACTTTGAAGTTGTGCTCCTTTGCTCTGCTGGTCTGGTCAGCATACTGTTTCATTTTAGTTTGGTATTCCTTGTGATGGTTCCTGACATCTGTCGCTTTCTCCGTTTCTTTTAGAGCTCCACCTGCCTTCTCCAGGTTCAGACACTTAGTACGGATGTCTCGTCCAAACATGAGCATAGCTGGTGTCTCTCCTGACGCCCTGTGTGGTGTTGAGCGGTACGCCATTAATATTTTTGGAAGCTCTCCTTTCCATGCCTTTCCTTCACACTGGGTTGCCCTGAAGGCTTTCTTCAGGTACCTGTGAAATCTCTCAATTTTCCCGTTGCTTCTTGGATAGTACGGTGATGCTCTGATATGCTTAATTCCACATGACATAAGAAATAACTCAAAAAGTTGCCCTACAAACTGCTTACCATTATCAGTAACAGCCTCTAGGGGATAGCCAAATCTAGCAAATATCTTAGTCAGTTCTGCAACTACAGTGGCTGAGGAAATGTCCGAAATGACGACAGCCTCTGGAAAGGAAGTATAATAGTCTATCACAGTTAGTATGTACTGGTTTTGGATAGGACCTACCAAATCAATACCTATCTTAGTCCATGATCTCGGTGGTAGTTCTAGTGGTTGTAAGGGTTGATCTTCATGTAGTGGCTGGTTAAGCACACAGGCGGAGCAGTTTCTGATCAGTCTCTCTACATCTAGGTCCATGTTGGGCCAGTAGAATTTGCTCCTTAGATATTGCTTTGTACGAATCACTCCTTGGTGAGTCTCATGTCCGATCTTCAGTGCTTGTTTCACCATTGCTCTTGGTAGCACTATCCTGTGTCCACAAGTCCATCAAATGTGCACAACTCTCCAGCGCATCTGTTGTAAGGCTTCAATTCCTCTGGGACTGGGCTTGGCCATTCTCCTGTCTCCACAATTATTTTTAGTTGCTTCAGTATGTCATCCTCTGTCATTTTCTGTTTTATGTCCTCAAGGTTCATGGCTTGTACCTCATGCATTGTTACTAACAACACTCTGTCTACATAGATTTCCACATACTCATTATACTCTGTCTCTGGTAAAGGAAGTCGCGAGAGTGAATCCGCTACATTGGATTTTCCTACTGTGTGTTCTATCTTGTAGTCATATGCTTGCAGGCATATGCTTGTAGTCATATGCTTCCGTAGTGGTTCTGATAGGTTTGCATAGTTTGGTATGAATTTCATGAAAAATCCACAGGTGCCTAGGAATGAACGGAGTAGCTGTACGTTCTCAGGTCTGGATGCTTTGCATACAGCTTCAACTTTTCTCAGGTCTGGTTTAATTCCTTCGGCGGTGATCACATGTCCCAGTATCTCAATCTGTTGTAGTCCGAAGATGCACTTGTTTCTGTTGAGGGTTAGACCTCTGTTCTGGAATCTTTGAAAGACTTGTCTAAGTCTCTGTTCAAGCTGCTCCTCGTTCTCTCCAAAGACCACTACATCATCCATGTAGCAGAAGGTGCCAGGCATTCCACATAACATAGAGTCCATAGCCTTCTGATAGGCTTCCGGTGCACTCGATAATCCAAAGGGAACTTTCCTGAAACGGCAGCACCCTCTATGTGTGATGAATGTCGTCAGGGGTCTGGATTCTGGGGCCAAGTCACACTGCCAAAACCCTTTCCTTGCATCCAGCTTAGCAAACACTTTTGGTCCCTGCACTGACTGTGAGATCTGGCATTGATCTCTGGAATAAAGTGCATCATCCCTACGGCAACTGTGCTGAGACAGAGTCCCTGAGCAAACTGCTGGTCAGTAGTCAGGTCTTACAGGAGACTACACAGAGTAGCAAACACACGGAGGAAAACCTGGGGAATCTCCGAGCTTCAACAAGAAGGCGTTTGGTAGAGACTCTGACCGAGGTGAACATTCAGGTTTATGAACAGAACATTCACTTCTGTGATCCACCCAGTGGACATCAGATACCAGACATCTAATGAGCCCTCAGAGCTCACAGCTGAGACAAAATCATCTTACATAATGCCAGTTTGTTAAACGTACACTGTGCGTGCAACAGGAGCTGTTTTAGAACCTTTTTTAGAACACTGTGTTAGATTAATGATAATGCTGTAAGTGGATAAGGATAACCCTTTATATTGAAGGTGTTTACTATTTATTGCATTGCAGTCTCTGTGTTTATCAAATCCGGAATATTGCTACACTGTACACTATGGGTTAGGTCAGTCATCGGTCTCTGCTTGCAGAGGGTCTGAAATGCGCGCTTGTTGACTGGTAAGAGAAGGCGTGAGTGAGTGATTATTTTTCATTGTGAACACAGCACAGCACAACAGAACTAAATATGAGCTCTGATTTTGACCCATCCATGAAAGAGCAGTGGGCAGCTGACATGGGCAGCACCTGGTGAGCAGTGCTGCGCCAATATGTAAAGAGAATGCACATTTCACTCATCAGCACTCTCTGATCAGCACGCTGGGAAGGAGACCTGCTCATTTGCCTGGCAACTTATTGTGAATGCAAATAAATACTTTGTGAAAAGAAATACGTGGGACAGTATGTTTTGAACTGTGTAGAAGCATGTGACCGGGTCGATCTGGATGAGCAAATGCAGTATAGCCAAAGCATGCAATCTTATGTGTGTAAGCTTGACACTGACGTAAAAACGAGACGGCGGACGGAATTTGTAGATAATGAAAATGCCATCATTATGGCCAGTCTATCCGATGACCCAGCCCTTGCTGAATTACCAAATGAATTGTGGGCGAGCGATAAAAATGATGTGGGTTTGATTAAGGGATGCAAACCGATCAAAGTAACACCTAAGTCTGAGTTCAGACCATGCAAATCTCAATATCCACTGAAAGCCGAGGCAATTGAAGGGATAAGACCAGTTTTTGAAGCGCTAAAAAGTAAGGGAGTCATTGTTGAATGTCCGGACTCGCCGGTGAGAACTCCTTTGTTTGTCAAAAAGATAAGAGACAAAGGACAGCCCACAGAGTGGCGATTTGTAAGCAGTAAATGCATCCGTTCAACCACGTGCACCAACGGTACCAGATCCATACACTATTTTGTCACAAATTCCAGCGGAATGTTTTCTGCGGTCGACCTAGCCAATGCTTTTTTCAGCGTACCGGTTGATAAAGCGAGTCTACTCTGGTTTGCTTTTAATTTTGATGTCAAGCCTTACACACTTACCAGATTGTGTCAGAGTTATTGTGAGAGCCCCACAATCTATAATGCTGCACTAAGAGACTCATTAGCCCCATTAGAATTAGAAGAGGGCAGTGCACTCGTACAATATGTGGGTGATTTGCCAACTGCAGCACCAACACAGGCACAATGTAGAACTGACACTTTGAAGCTGTTGCAACATTTAGCTGAAAATGGCCACAAAGCATCACTGAGCAAACTGCAGTTAGTCAAACAAAAGGTTATGTTTCTGGGACACGTTATCACACCCAGGGGCAAGTCACTATCAGAGGAAAGGATCTCAGCTGTTCTTAACATACCGAAACCGCGTACAAAGAAACAACTGGCATCATTTTTGGGGATGTGTTCCTATTGTCAGAGTTTTATACCTAACTTCTGAAATTGAAGCGCCTTTGAGAGCTCTCGTGTCATCAAAAATAGACCCCACCAAAAGCTTGCCATGGTCTGATGACCAAAATAATGCTTTTGAAATGTTGAAACTGTCACTGTCCCAAGCCCCAACGCTAGGATTACCGGACCCGACTAAACCATTTGTGCAAACTGTGTGTGAAAAAGGAGGTCACATGACATCTGTGTTGTTGCAAAAACATGGAGACAGATTGAGACCAGTTGCCTTCTCATCAAAACTAGACCCTGTTGCCGCAGGGCTTCCTGTTTGTCTTAGAAACGTTGCTGCTGCCGAAAAAGGCTGTGGTTGCTTCCCATGACCTGGTGGGTTACGCTGATTTAACCTTGCTTGTCCCACATGCTGTGACACTTCTCTTACAGATTTACCATTGCAATTGCAGATACAGTCCTGATTGTAAATCTGTGATAAGAGAATCAGAGAACAGAGAATTAGAGAATTCATAAATAATCAACCATTTTGTGTGTTTTGTGATTGTATAATATAATTCAGTAATTGGTATTAATATGTAAAGACTTGAACACATGCCTCACTTTTCCAAAATATATTAACATCTGTAATACCTAGTTTTTAACTTTTTGTATTTTTGGACGTTGTGCTAATACATATGGGCTTTACTTGCCCTTTTTTTGCACTGGACAGCTTAAAGTTTTTTCCAATTGCTAACACACTAAAATCTAATGTAAAGCTCAACTGCAAACAGTGACACTCAGAGAGCAAAATCTCTCCTCACATTTGCAATACTCGAAACACAAATCACACCATTGGACAAAAATCCAGGGACGAGTTCGAAAAAGATGGGATTTCATTTTATGCAAATTAGCGAAAAATCAAATATGGCAGAAATAGATGCAAGGGTCTAAAAAATTCGTCTTAAACCAAAGAATAAGTTGATATAAGATTTTTGAGAATCAGAGCTACGGTTCAACATTTATTCGGCAAAATGCTAATTTTTTTTTGGAAAATTGCAAAATAGCTTATTTTGGTGCAATTTGTTTTGCCTGAGTAGTGGGTGAGGTACCGGACCTACCTGCCAAATTTCAAAGCTGTAGGTCTTACCGTTTTTTCTCCACAACGCGTTTTGAGGCAGAAAAAAAAAAATCGGCACAATAACAATAATAAATAATAAAAAGTGCGACTGCTGTGAGTGCAGGCAGCTAGGGACACCGGCCCTCACGGCCAAAAAACGGACCGGCCCACCGGGAATTCTCCCGGTACTCCCGATTAGCCAATCCGGGCCTGCGTGTTAGGAAGACCCAAAGGGTAGACTTTCAGTTAGCTCATAAGGAAAAGCTTGTAGTATTTAATTCAACTCAGTTTTATTTATATTGAGCTTTTTACAAGTGTTGTCACAAAGCAGCTTTACATTTTACGTTTTTACAACAGAAGTTGTCATAAAGCAGCTGTACATTTTTACAACAGATGTTATCACAGGGCAGCATTACATTTGACCAGCTCCAAGCCTCTGATGAGCAAGCCTACACAGTAAATTTCCCAGTGTTAAATCAGCAGTGTTAAAGTGTATTGACTCTATCATTATAACAACAGCTGGAGTAAAACGTCCCCCTATGGAAGCCCATTTCCGCCACTAAAAGAAAAAAAATCCGAAGTCATAAAAGTCATAATTATGACATTAAAAGTCAAAATTACGAGATAAAAAGTCATAATTAAGGGATAAAAAGTCGAAATTATGAGATAAAAAAGTCCAAATTATGAGATAAAAAGTCGAAATTACGAGATAAAAAGTCGAAATTATGAGAAAGGAAGTGCGCATGCGCGCCAGTTGTGCTAAACCTGCCGTGGTCACTTGCTCATGCAAACTTGATGTTTTTGGCTTGACTTCGGATTCAAATGGATTGTAAATACATCAAGGACTATTAAACGTGGCTTCACAACAAATGAAATACTGCATTTGCTTGTAGATTCACAAGTTGCCTCTGCAAGAGACTTGGCAAGTTTAGCACCACTGATGCGCATGCGCACTTTCTTTCTCATAATTTCGACTTTTTATCTCATAATTTAGACTTTTTATCTCATAATTTCGACTTTTATCTCATAATTATGACTTTTTATCTCCTAATTTCGAGTTTTTATCTCATAATTTCTAGTTTTTATCTCATAATTATGACTTTTTATCTCATAATTTCGAGTTTTTTATCTCATAATTTCGAGTTTTTTATCTCATAATTTCGACTTTTTATCTCATAATTATGACTTTTTTATCTCGTAATTTCGACATTTTTTTCGTTCTGATTTGTTTTTTTTAGTGGCGGAAATGGGCTTCCTTATCCCCCAGTGTTGGTGATTTTTTTTAATTCCCAGTGTTGGTGATTTTTTTTATTCCCAGTGTTGGTGATTTTTTTTTTATTCCCAGTGTTGGTGATTTTTTTTTTTTTTTTTTTTTTTTGGTGATCTTTTTTCCTTAGTGTTGGTGATTTTTTATTCCAGTGTTGGTATTTTTTCCCCAGTGTTGGTGATTTTCTATAGTGTTGGTGATTTTTCTTTTCTATAGTGTTGGTGA
This sequence comes from Distichodus sexfasciatus, assembly GCA_032718565.1. NCBI lineage: Eukaryota > Metazoa > Chordata > Actinopteri > Characiformes > Distichodontidae > Distichodus > Distichodus sexfasciatus. Next base: position 46,910 of record JAVGVS010000753.1, read on the forward strand.
TTTCTTTTCTTTTTTCCCCAGTGTTATGTTTTTTTGATGTTGGTGATTTTTTCTTACCAGTGTTGGTGATTTTTTTCTTTTTCCCCCAGTGTTGGTGATTTCTTTTCCCAGTGTTGGTGATTTTTTCCCCAGTGTTGTGATGAATTTTTTAAGTGTTGGTGATTTTTTCCCCCCAGTCAATTTCGGTGATTTTTTACAGTGTTGGTGATTTTTTTCCCCAGTGTTAAGTGAATTTTTCCCCCAGTGTTGTTGATTTTTCCCCAGTGTTGGTGATTTTTCCCAGTGTTGATTTTTCTAAATGTTGAATTGTTTCCCCAGTGTTGGTGATTTCTTTTCTTTTTTCCCCAGTGTTGGTGATTTTTTTCCCCAGTGTTGGTGATTTTTTCCCCAGTGTTAATAATTTTAACCTTTTTTTACAGTGTTTGGTGATTTTTTTTTTTTCCCAGTGTTGGTGATTTTTTCTTCCAGTGTTGGTGATTTTTTTTCTTTTTCCCCAGTGTTGGTGTTTTTTAGTATTTGATTTTTCCCCCAGTGTTGGTGATTTTTCCCCCAGTGTTAGTGATTTTTTCCCCAGTGTTGGTGATTTTTCCCCCCCCAGTGTTGGTGATTTTTTTCCCCAGTGTTGGTGATTTTTATTCCCAGTGTTGGTGATTTTTTTTCTGATGTTAGTGATTTTTCTTCCCAGTGTTGTGATTTTTTCTCTTTTTTCCCCAATTGTTGGTGATTTCTTTCTTTTTCCCCAAGTGTTGGTGATTTTTTTTTTCCAGTGTTGGTGATTTTTTCTTACCAGTGTTGGTGATTTTTTTCTTTTTTTTCTAGTGTTGGTGATTTTCTTTCCCCAGTGTGTGTTTTTTTTCCCCCAAATGTTGGTGATTTTTCCCCCAAGTGTTGGTGATTTTTCCCCCAGTGTTGGTGATTTTTCCCCCAGTGTTGGTGATTTTTTTCCCCAGTGTTAGTGATTTTTCCCCCAGTGTTGTTGATTTCCCCCAAATGTTCGTGATTTTCCCCCCAGGTTGAAGTGATTTTTTTCCCTGATGTTGGTGATTGTTCCCAGTGTTAGTGATTTCTTTCTTTTTCCCCAGTGTTGGTGATTTTTCCCCAGTGTTGGTGATTTTTCCCCAGTGTTGGTGATTTCTTTTCTTTTTTCCCAGTGTTGGTGATTTTTTTTTCCCACAGTGTTTGGTGATTTTTTCTTACAGTGTTGGTGATTTTTTTCTTTTTCCCCAGTGTTAGATTTTTTTCTGGTGTTGGAGTTTTTCTAGTGTTGGTGATTTTTTCCCAGTGTTGGTGATTTTTTTCCCCCAGATATTTGATTTTTCCCCAGTGTTGGTGATTTTTTTTTCCCCAGTGTTATTGATTTTTTCCCCAGTGTTATTGATTTTCTTCTGATGTTGGTGATTTTTCCCCAGTGTTGGTGATTTTTTCCCCCAGTGTTGGTGATTGTTTCCCCAGTGTTGGTGATTTCTTTCTTTTTCCCCAGTGTTGGTGATTTTTTCCCCAGTGTTGGTGATTTTTTTCTTTTTCCCCAGTGTTGAGTGTTTTTTCCCCAGTGTTGGTGATTTTTCCCCAGTGTTGGTGATTTTTTTTCCCCCCAGTGTTATTGATTTTTCCCCAAAGTGTTTGTTGATTTTTTTAGTGTTGGTGGTTTTCCCCAGTGTTGGTGATTTTTTTTCCCCAGTGTTGGTGATTGTTTTCCCCAGTGTTGGTGATTTCTTTTTCTTTTTCCCCGTGTTGAAATGATTTTTTTCCCCAGTGTTGTGATTTTTTTCCCCCAGTGTTGGTGATTTCTTTTCTTTTTCCCAGTGTTGGTGATTTTTTTTTTCCCAGTGTTGGTGATTTTTTCTTGCAATTTGGTGATTTTTTCTTTTTACAGTGTTGGTGATTTTTTTTTCCCCCAGTGTTGGTGATTTTTTCCCCAGTGTTGTGGTGAAGATTTTTTTCCCCAGTGTTGGTGATTTTTTCCCCAGTGTTGGTGATTTTTTCCCCAGTGTTGGTGATTTTTTTCCCCAGTGTTATTGGTTTTTGGTGTTTGTTGATTTTCTTCCCCAGTGTTGGTGATTTTTCCCCCAGTGTTGGTGATTTTTTCCCCAGTGTTGGTGATTATTTCCCCAGTATTTAGTGATTTCTTTTCTTTTTCCCCCAGTGTTGGTGATTTTGCCCCAGTGTTGGTAATTTTTTCTTTTTCCCCAGTGTTGGTGTTTTTTAGTGTTGGTGATTTTTTTCCCCCTTAAAGATTTTTTCCCCATTTTTCTGATGTTAGATTTTTTTAGTGTTGGTGATTTTTTTTATTTTTCCCCAGTATTGTGTTTTTTCCCCAGTGTTGATGATTTTTCCCCCAGTGTTGGTGATTTTTTTTCCCCAGTGTTGGTGATTGTTTTTAGTGTTGGTAGTTTCTTTCTTTTCCCCCAGTGTTGGTGATTTTTTCCCCCAGTGTTGGTGATTTTTTCCCCCAGTGTTGGTGATTTTTCTGATGTTGAGGTGATTTTCCCCAGTGTTGGTGAGTTTTTTTTTTCTTTCCCCCAGTGTTGGTGTTTTCTAGTGTTGGTGATTTTCCCCAGTGTTGGTGTTTTCCCCCGAGTGTTGGTGTTTTTTCCCCAGTGTTGGTGATTTTTCCCCCCAGTGTTGACGATTTTTTCCCCCAGTGTTGGTGTTTTCCCCAGTGTTGGTGTTTTTCCCCCAGTGTTTGGTGTTTTTTTCCCCAGTGTTGGTGTTTTTCCCCCAGTGTTGGTGTTTTTTTTCCCCAGTGTTGGTGATTTTTCTAGTGTTGACGTTTTCCCCCAGTGTTCTGATTTTTCCCCCAGTGTTGGTAATTTTCCCCCAAGTGGCTGGTGATTTTTTCCCCAGTGTTGGTGATTTTCCCCCAGTGTTGGTAGTTTTCCCCAGTGTTGGTATTTTTTCCCCAGTGTTGGTGTTTTTCCCCCAGTGTTGGTGATTTTTTTCTTTTCCCCAGTGTTGGTGTTTTTTCCCCAGTGTTGGTGATTTTCCCCAAGTGTTGGTGATTTTTTCCCCTGATGTTGAAGGTGATTTTTCCCCCAGTGTTGAGTGATTTTTTCCCCAGTGTTGAGTTTTTTCCCCAGTGTTGGTGATTTTTTCCCCCAAAATTAATTTGAGGTGATTTTTTTTCCCCAGTGTTTAGTAAATTTTTTCCCCAGTGTTGGTGATTTTTCCCCCAGTGTTGGTGTTTTTTTTTTTTCACAGTGTTGGTGATTTTTCCCCAGTGTTGATATTTTTCCCCAGTGTTGGTGATTTTTTCCCCAGTGTTGGTGAATTTTTCCCAGTGTTGGTGATTTTTTTCCCCCAGTGTTGGTGATTTTCCCCCAGTGTTGGTGATTTTCTCCAGTGTTGGTGATTTTCCCCCAGTGTTGCATTGATTTTCCCCCAGTGTTGGTGTTTTCCCCAGTGTTGGTGATTTTCCCCAGTGTTGGTGATTTTTCCCCACAGTGTTGATGATTTTCCTAAGTGTTGGTAATTTTTAGTGTTGGTGTTTTTTTCCTAATCAATCAGTGATTTTCCCATTGTTGATTTTCCCCAGTGTTGGTGATCATTCACGAGTTGAGCGACTCAGTGTCAGAATATTTTACCGGTACCTCCAGGACAGCCTCGTTCAGACTTTCTGGCCATTTTCCTTCAGTCACGAGTTACAGCGGTGAGCTTTTCATATTCACTTATTAAACCAACAATCTGACATTTTTTAGGCAACCCAGGCAGCATGAGGCAGGAGAGCAGGTTAAAAACTCTTGATACACTCCGACTGTCCATATTTCTTAAGATTTCGTTACCCCGTACCAGAAGCAAATGTGGCCGATGTCTACATGCAAACATAGCGTCGTTAATTAAGCTGAAACAGGTTGGCTGATGTGGGGTGGTCCTAAGACTGTAAAGGCTGGTCTTTTTTTTGCAGTCTGGTGGTGATTGTGTTTTGTTCTAGCATGTTCGAAATTTAGTTAGAGAATTAAACCATCCGTGTGTTGGAGCACAGCAGTGACGTGTACTTGCTGTAACTAATTTTGGCTAACCTAGGTCAAAGGAGCAGTCCATGCATAGATTGCTATCGCTTTAAATGAATTGTAACAGTTAAATAGTTAACATTTTACACTAAATGTTACGTCTTTCCTATATTTTTAGTGCAAGCTATAAGTATTTGTGTACAGGAGCATGCTGCTTAAAACAAGCTTCAATTTGTTAGAGCATTAGGTAATATAGGGAGTTTTGATTGCCTGGCGCAAATGGGGCCCATGGCACATTACACAGAAAATCAGAATATACCCAAAAGAACCAGAAATTACTGAAATACGTACATCTCACTAACATGTGTAATAATATTCATTTATTCCCAGGGTGGGATTTATAACGTTAAACGTGGATCATTAGTTTTGGATGTGTGTGCAGCTACCAAAAAAGCTACATATGGAAAAAAATGAAATATTAATAATTTTCCTGAAAATCATTTTCGTTATATCGTCCGGTTCAAAATTTAGATATAATTAGGAAATGTCTCAATGATAAACTAGCAGCTTTTGCCACCATAATTTGACCCGCTAGTAAAGAGGCGAATAAGGAGGCTGGAAGAAAAACGCTGGGTTTCGGGCATGAACATCAAGTCCCGTTTTATTGCTTGACCATTTATTATACCATTCTTTAGATAAAAGAAATCCGCAAAGTATGTGTGTAATTTTAAGTTTATCACTGACTGTTGTTACCATAAATTAAAAAATCGTTATTTTCCTCATTTTTATTCTTTAATCAAAAACCCTAAATCAGAAATTCCATTCATATTATTTTTTCGTTTTGCTTCTGAAGAATTTCAAATACCACAGAGTGCATGGACCCACAGAACCTACTTTGGATCTTATTGTGTCTCTGTTTTGGTAGAATAGTCATAGCAGCAAATTTACCAGCTGTTAATGACTGTGAAGAAATCGAACATGATTTGTTTCTGTTATAAGCAGAACAAAAATGAACATTATAGAAACATTCTAAAATTGGTTGTGCTATAACGAGGATAATGCCTGGCCCCAGCGAGTAGAAGGCCTTCAAAGTTTAATGAACGGAGGTGTGAGCGTGGCCCACTGAATACTCCAGATTTTTTTTGAGTGGGCATAAAGCATTTCCCGCTCTATAAATTAGCCCGAGCTGTTTGCGGTTGGAGAAGGGCGAAGCTGAAGTTGAAATGAAATCCATTCCTCCGGTGCATTTTCGCCGCTGAATAGTTATCTCTGTTTCCGGTTAAGGTGTGTGCCTTGTCACAAAACTTAGTGTTGGGTAACTACTTTTTAAATGGTAGCTTTCCAACAGCAGTCTAGTATGATTGAAAAGATACCCCCCATCTACTCTTGATATGTAGTATTTAGCTACTGCATATTTACAGAAGAAGAAAAACATCTAACTACATCAAAAAGCTGTTTCTGACCTGATTCTTGCTTCCATCTTTGTTGAAGTGGATAAATTGCTCCGACTCAGAAATAAAGTTGAAAATACCTGCCTTTGTAAAGTGAGAAATCAAGAAATATGTTTTCTTTTTGTATTTTAAAAGCTATTTTAAAAGTAGCTTCACTATTTTAGTAAGCTTCACTGTTAATAAGCTAAAAAGTAGTTAAGGTCGTACTTGTAGTCACCTACCCTTACAAAAACATAAAGGTTTTCAGCAAGCTTGTGCTTAATTTGTGGCAAACAGTAGAAGAATGTTAGTAGAATAGTAGAATATATTTGCTACTGAGCCATTTTCAGCCACTGGTAACAAACTTAAGGGCAATGTTCACGGCAACAGCAGTGACAATTGCCACTAGTAGGAAATGTATTTGCCAGCAATGACAAACTTGTAGTGGACCTTTGCTAGGTGCATACGTTTTCCACAAAGTTTGCCTTAAACCTCATTTGCATATGAAAATATGACCTTGCTGCAAATTACGACAGCAGTTTGCCAAGGCTAAAATTTTGTAAGGTACTCTCATGCTTACTAGTGCCTTTATTTCCTAATTTCTGGGAATTGGTGGAGGTGGTTTAAAGGTAGAGCCATCTGACCTTTGGGCCGGGTAATCATAGTTATATTCAACGAGATTAACCATTGTGTTGGTTAGTCTCCAACAGTAGCCTACTTGTTCCACAGTCTGCAGTTGACATTGTGGAGTCTGTTTTTCTCCAGACAAATGTCTGTGCTACGACCTTAAAATATTCTCCCAAATTGTTAGTTTGATGCTCACCACAGCAGGATGGAGCAGGATGCGGCCAAAATGTCCCCAGGATGACGGGTGCACTGGGAATAAAACAGCCGGACAGCATAGGTAAGAAAACAAAGCTTGTTAGGCTGATAGGCTATCCAGGCATTATATTCTCAACGTACTACCAAACAGGGCATCAATCAATTAAAATGGTAATATTTTATGAATTGTTTGATGTTAAGTTCTATAAATTGATTTAAAACTCATTAGGCGGCTGTTGATGATGCCTAGAGAAAGTGAAACTTGGATCACTGTTCAATCACTTAATCTTGTCTTTTAACTGCTGCAGTCTCGTTTGTTGTTGTGTGTTCAACTCCTGTGGAAATTTCAGGCTTTGACTTTATCTTTATTTAAGAATTTACTACTGTACGAAGACCACCTGGCAGCTCTCCAGTAACAGCGGTGTTGAAGAGCGGTTTCCCGCGGATGGCGGCAACGTTCATGCCACGCTTTGCCTCTGAGCATCAGCCCACCTTTGGCCTCCATCGAACCAGCTTGCAGTCTCCTCTTTCTCCCATCCAAGAGCTTGATGGAGGGTGCAGACCTTGCACCCTGTCCCTCCTACGTTCATCTGCTTCAGAGGAAACCATTCCTTGTGGGCAACAAACCCTGAAAACAGATGCCCTGGTGGCAGAACTGATGGAGGAGGATGAAAACCATTCCGATTTGGATGGCCTTGATCACCTGTCCCTGGGCATGTCTGAAGAGGAGAGTACCATATTCGAGCAAGATGACATGGCAGAGAGCTTTCCCAAAAGAGGACAGAGGATTGGAGGTATGCTGTATATGTGGAGTGTGACTGAGAATTAGGTGACGTCCTCAAGAGATGAAATCTAAAACGTCCGATTACAACATAACTGCAATTTCAGTAAGACCTCAAGAAATTATGTAACCTCCAGTCAGAACCAGATAACATCTAGCTGGCTATAGGCATCAACTAATAAAACTGTAAGACAGTAAATTACTCTACTGGAAGTAACTTTTGTAGTTTTGCATGTTCTTTCATTATATATTTGTTTCTGAGATGCTTGACAGAGTTTACATCCCTTTTATGAGCTCCATGTTGTCTTGCAGTGAGCTTCACAGACTGGCATAAGAATCGTGTGGCATCTCTGTGCAGTGAACACTTTGACAAGCTACTGAGGGAGTGTCCTGGAGTGCCCTCAGCACAGCTACACCTTGCTGCCTTCGTCTGGAGGCGAGGTGTGTTTAGAGGCCTGCCATTGTTTACTACATTTTTGAGGTAATGTTCACAAATATCTAAGAATCTATGTCTGTATCAGAGGTGACTGACACAGGAGGACAGAGCAGTGAGCAGTATGAAGTGGTGGCCTTGGGAACAGGGCAGTGTGCTACCGGCTCACTGGCTCTCCTTCACGAAGCAATTGTCCTGACTCCCACCAGTATTATGCATTGCGCAGAGCCTTCAAAAGGTGAGCTAAAAAAGTTCATCATCTGTGCTCCTATATAAGACAACTAATATAATGGGTTTGCTAGAATTAGGACCTTTCAGTAGGTATCAACATTTTTAGTCATATCGCCCAGTCCTACCTCTTAAATGACAGCATACAAAATCGCGTCCAAGGGTGTGCTGCTGTCTGATGGCATGATAAGCTTTCCTGTTGAAAACAACAGTTTCTGTGTCTTATCAGGTATTTGTTTAAGCAGCTCTTGTTGTTCTACAGCTCTGAGCCAGAGCTTAGAGAACGGTCTATATTCCAGAGCAGTCCCACAGAGCTGCTACTTCAGCTCAAGCCACACTTTTTCCTCCACTTGTACACCAATCAGACCCCCAAAGGAAACGTGATGCTGTGATGTGAGTGAATTTATACAAAAGCCCCCATAGTTTGCTCAAAACCACAGATCTACCTCCACCTGTAGACCAAGCAAAATTCAACACAAATATAATAACGCAGTCTACCATGGGTTGTAGCTCAGGAATAAAAATGCCTCATTACATGTACGTTACTTTTTGTGATTTGATATAATATTATCTCATCGATTTGCTGGTTCCTGAATTTAACTAAATCAAAATCACATAATAGAAGACTTTGTGATATGGGCAGAGATCATCATGTTGAAACAATATAATATTGTATTGTAATGAAACTTCTTATTTACATCCCTAGTATTGGCCAGTCGGTTCTTTTAACGTCATTAATGTGGCTGACCAATGTGGAGACTTAGCCATGAGCAATCTGATCATTTGATACCCATCACACAAGCTGCAAGTACCATATGAAAGCTCTCTGACTCTGCTTCCTACCTCCCTCCGAGTGTGTGGGGCGCTCGCATTTGCTGCATGTCCGAAAGTGCAAAACTCACTCGCTGGACCATCACTGGCCTACAGGGGGCACTGCTGAGTCACTTCATTGAGCCAGTATACATCACTAGTTGGACACTTGGTAAGGTCCTGTTGGAGAAGCACCTACAAACTGCTTATGATTAAAAAGTAACTAAGCTACAGCTGCTGTTTAGTATAGTAACTAACTTCATTACAGCTTTGGAGAAAAGTTCAAAAGCTATTTCACAGCCTTGGTTTATTAGCCGCCACAGCTGCCTAAGTTCATTTAGTGAAAGTGTTTATCTAATTATATACATTCTTCAGGTGACTCCATGCACAACTCTTTCTTGAAATTGTGTCCAGGCACTTGTCAACAATGCGCCTGGGAAGTCACTTGAAGGATATTCTGGAAGCTCCCGCGCTGCAAGCGAGCACTATCTTCTTTCAAAATGGAGGGAATGTGGGACCTGCGTGATGTGAATGCTGTAGAACCTCGAGTGTCAACTGGTCAATGGGAGACTCCAGCATTGAAATAATAGACAACACAACTAGTTCTGCCGTGCTTGAGTAGGCGTAACCCTGCTGGAAAAAAGCTGGCAGCCATCAGGGGTTAGTAATGTGAACCCTTCTTTAAGGCTTGAGCAACATTTATATTTGTCATTTAGGAGAGGACATATTTCTCCTACCACTAAATTTTACCACAAACCACAACATACTCCAATATTTCCATTATGTGCAGAAGTGTAATGATACATCGATCTAAATCCATACACCCGTTCCGTGGGCTATAAGCCATGGCATCAATAAAAATAAAGAAAACCTCCAGACATCACATGCACATTGTAACTTACCACAGTATACTGAACAGAGAATCTGTTTTTATTAAAAGAGAACAATATTTTCATTTAAATGTCTGGTTGAGATGAGGAAGATAAATAACAAATGATAGTTGCTTTATGTGACCTGATATGATGGGAAGCGATTGTGGGAAAAGTCATCATAAAATATTGTCTGATTTTGATCACTGGATCCTGAATTGCATCAAAAATCCTGCTTATAACGAACTTTATGATATCAACAGACATCAGGAATTGTCTATTGTGTCCAATTGATATTCTATTTACACCCCATTATACTGCATTACATTCTGGAAAAGTCTCAAGGAACACTTTTGGCTTTGTGCACTATAATTGGTTGTTTGTGTGGGGAGCTGCTTGCCTCTGGATACGAAAAAACACATAAGAGTTAGATTTAGTTTTGGTATTTTTAGATGTTAGTCGTTTCTCAACATCTGCAGACATTTTGTGTTCTCTTTTACTTGACACACACTTACCTTTTCTTCTTCTGTCAGTTCTCCATTTGTGAGTGGACCTGGCTTCTCCAACGAACTAACACAGAGCCCAATGCTAGTTTCAGAAAATTGGCTATGCTTTCTGGTCGAAATCAAGACTTCCTGTCATTTGCAAGCTACCATAAAGCCAAGGTATCAGTGAATTATTGCACATTGTGTCTGGACTTCGGTTATATTTCGTAAAATATTGCTTATCTTGTTTAGTGCATACCCAAAGCTCAATCTGTGTCCAGAAACTGGACAGTATAGAATGGCTTAATTGTCACTGAAACAGGTATGTTTGTTTTTCTGTTTAATTAATATCATATCTGTCTGCTTTAAAGATGGCGGCCCACTTGTACCAAAATGCCAAGGCTTTGGTCAGCCAACAGTTTTTGGACAACAGAGCCGGACCATGGAACTCAAAATGTCTGGTAGACTGTTTCAGTCATTAACATCATAATTGACTTTTGTCTTAAAAGCAAATGTTACAAAAGAAAAAATATGATGGTTAATATGTGCTGCATGATGTGGAAATACATGTGTCCCAATTTGATTTGAAAAAAGTTTTTTTTTTTGAGAAAATGATTAGTCAACCTGTTTTTGTTGCAAGTGTAGCTGTCTTTTCTGTTAAAATATGGACACTGTGTTATTTACATGGTTCCACTACTACTGCATAAAAGACAAGCTGTTACAAACTGGATTTGTGTCATGTTTCATTTTTAATGTATTTCAAGTCCATTGTCCTACATCAAGACATAGAAAACATTTTAAAATATTCAAACCCTTATTTTCATACACTATGGATGATTTTTAATAATTTAAGTGAATGTCATTGTGAACAACAGCACAGCACAAAATGCAGCAAAATGAAACACCACTTTTGCATTTGACCCGTGTTGTGGGAGTCAGTGCTTACCAGCTCACCAATAGGAAGGTGATTTATGCATGTGCTATGTTCAGGTTATAGGTAAAACAACTAAATATCTATTTTTACAGCTACTACAGAGACGTTTATTTCTGTCATTGACCTGTAATGACAGGAGCAATGATGACTTGTTTTTAAGGACTAATATGATTACTGTTTTTAGGGCTCATGTGGCCACTTCCGTGGCGATAGGAAGTTCGACTCAATTAGCAATTCGATTCTTTCCAGTCTGTTCGTTGTAATGAATCGATTCTAAAATCCATTCTATGATTCACTTTTTTTTTTTTTTTGCCACTGACTCTATGACTCAACGAATCATGGGATCGGGTCTCACGATAGAGCAGTGTCTCCAAGATTACGTATTTCGACTGAAAGATGGCTCTGGTGTTCAATAAAAATGTTCAGCTTGACTATTCACAATAATAATAATAATAATAATAATAATAATAATAATAATAACAATAATAAAAAACTATATAAAATGCAGAAAAGTTAGCCGATGCTGAATAAACACGGCGTGTATATGTAGTTCTTATTTTCTTTACTTAATCCACATTCTTGTGCATGATTATCAAGCACTACATCACAGTCAACAGCTGCAGTATTAGCAGTACAATCACACACACAGGTGAACCCGCATACGGTGCTGTGTAAACGTCAGAGTTAATAAATATCTTTTTGTTTGCTGAAAGACAGTCTTATTATACAGACATGCAGTAATTCACTGTGATAAATGATGAACAGCTGCGTTTGTTTTATTCTTTTAAGCGCAGCAGCATTTCCGCAGTGAGCGCCGCAGTGGCTCTTGGGATCGGGTCCCCACGTCACCGGAAGTTGGACTGGTCACCGCGGAGCTGCTGAGCCGTGACCTTGACGAGGTATCCAGCGAACCCATTTCGATGCGCTCGGCTGTTCTCAGGAACGCAACACGGCGATCGCGAACACTATGACTTACTGGACAGACGATGAAAAAGCACCCAAATAATAAGAATGGTTTCACCGCATTCTTTATTCTTGAAAAAACGTGTATGGCAAATTAAAGGCGTTAAGATTAAAAAGTGTTTTGTCGCTTTATTGTTAAGTATTGCTTTATTATGTTAATATAAAAATATAGGCCTATACTTGTAATAATTTGTTTTTAAAATATTTGCAAGCATATTGTGCAGGAGTATAAGTGACTGAACCACAGGAATAATAATAATAATAATAATAATAATAATAATAATAATAATAATAATAATAACATTAGCACGAATAAAATAGTTATTACAGGACATATGAATTGTTTATATATGGTCTGTTTTTACATTGTTGATTGCATTCAGTCTAGTCTTTGCAACAATTTCGGAGATGCTGGAGAAATAGGACACATTTGCATTTTTATTTTAATACAGGAAAAGACATGCGAGTAATTGTACACTTGTAATGACATAAAAAGAAAAAGTGCAGTAATAATACTGAAGGCAGTCACATACAGGTGAAACTCGAAAAATTAGAATACCGTGCAAAAGTTCATTTATTTCAGTAATTCGACTTAAAAGGTGAAACTAATATATGATATAGACTCATTACATGCGAAGCGAGATATTTCAAGCCTTTATTTGTTATAATTTTGATGATTATGGCTTACAGAATTTAAAAATCCCAAATTCAAAAGCCCAGAAAATTAGAACGTTACATGAAATCAATAAAAACGAAGGATTTTAAATAGAGAAATGTAGGAGCTCTGAAAGGTATAATCACGGATATGTACTCGGTACTTGGTCTGGGTCCCTTTCGCATGAATTACTGCCTCAATGCGGCGTCAACATTATCATACTAACGTCCGTTCTTGTAGATTTACATTAGATTACGAACGTCACTTCCATTTAGGGACCTCTACAATGAGGATATTATTACTTTGTATATTTTTGTGTGTACTATACGATGTAGTCTTCATCGGTGTTTATAAGTTGTATTAACTCCATTGACCAGCATGCTTCGGGGTTTAAATGCCATTTCTGATGACGTCCTGCACCGTTGATTTGTCATGTTTATTTGTGCTTTGTAACTTTGTAGTTGTTGGTGTTTGAATTTGACATGTTAATAATTCCGGTTCAGTTCGGCCTACGGAGCGAGGAGAGCGGCGCGGCTGCGGTTCATTGAGCTGCGCTCTGGGGCGCCCGTTGAGCGAGTGGTGAAGCTGCTGGAGCACGGCTTCATCAAAACCTGCTTGAAGCGGAAGAACAGCCTTTAGGTTAGAGCGCGAACGAGGAGAGCGTTTGAAACCACGGCAGTTGTCCGAGAAGTAGAAAAGCAGGGTTTGACTGGAAGATGTTGGGGGAATTGAGACGGGTTGTGTTGGCGGGGGACAGCAAACGTGCTGTCAGGCGGACAGTGGAAGCCATGAACCGGTTTGTGACTGAATCAGGATGGCGGCTCAGGTTGTGCATGAAGATGATGATGATGAAGATGATGATGATGAAGATGTAGACAGTGATATGGATATGGGTAGTTGGACGCCAGTTACTAGGCACCGGGGAAGCGGGAAAGGTAATGGTAGTCAGGCGGGTGGAGGTTCAACGAACCTAAATAATAAAAGATATCTGGAGGAACATAGTTCGGATGAAGGGAATAATGGCGTGTGTAAAAGGCTTGTGAAAGAGGAAGTTAAGATCATTTTAAAATTCAAGCAGGAAGATGAACACATTACTCTGAGCCCAATAACAATGTCCAGGGAGCTGAAAAAGAAAGTAGGGGATGTCGAAATGGCTAAAACGTTGAGAGATGGCAATTTACTGATAGTTTGCAAATCAGAGGAAGAAAAACGTAAAGCTATGCTCACTGAGAGTATTTGCAAGAAACGGGTGTAAGGTAGAAGAGTCTTGAGGGAAAAACAAGGTATCTCGAGGAGTTATTTATGGCATTCCGATTAATGAAGACCTGGAAAAAATAAAATGTAGCGTTAATAATGCAGAAGTTAGTGGAGTTAAAAGATTACAGAGAACCATAAACAATGAAAGAGTTGACAGCCTCTCTGTACCTCTGGAATTCTCTGCTCCAGCGCTTCCAAACAGAGTTATGATAGGATTGCTGAGTTATCCAGTTGGGCCTTATGTTCCTCCTCCGCTTCGGTGCTTCAGGTGTCAGAGGTATGGCCATATTGCTGCTGTATGTAAGGGCAAACAGATGTTTAAAATGTGGAGGGGAGCACAAGATACAGGATTGTGGAGATGATGTTCAGGATCAGCGCTGTAATTGTGGTGGGCAACACAGAGCAACACATGGAGGATGTGAGTTCAGGAAGAGAGCAGTCGAGGTCCAAAAAGTGAAGACTACACTGTAAAAAAAGATACACCACATCTAATTAATAAAATTAAGGCAACAGATTACAAACGATATAATTAAATATAACTATGTACAGTTTTAAGTAAATATAAATGAAATAAGACAGTTCATAACTATAAAGTAAATATGAGTAGATTCAAATAGAAAACAAGTGAATTAATTAAAATTTAAACAAAATTCTTGTTTTAATATGAACAAACAGAGACATCAAAATGCATAAACAGCAATAATAAAAATTAATTAAATTGTCCATATCACTCATAAATAGTTGAGTAATAATCATCTGCATTTATCAGTGCATTGATTAGAATTTATTCATTGAGGACATTAAAATCTAAATATTTTTTACTCTTAGGAATAAGAAACTTAAGCATTGATTAAGAACTCTATTTTAAACGTTGCCAAGACGATCTAAAAATGTACAGCTAAAACAGTACCAAAAGTATGTTTTAAGAACAGGGGCAAGCCATGCAAAACATTATGGCATCTAAATACCGTAAACACTAAGTAAATTATTAAATAAATAAAAATAAAATTATAATAATTATAGCTTATTATACCTTAATTATATGTGAGCAAGCTCAAAACGAACATACAATTACAAAACAATAAATTACAAAACAAACAAATACAAACCCAATAAATAAAATAAATATTTGTCTTAAATGTACATCCAGCAAAAACACTAGGGGTGTTGAAATTAATCACATAATCACATTGCGATGCAGGTGTGGACGATTCTGCATCGATGCAATAGCAGATCGTAATCGATTTTAACAGAGGTTTTTAACCGGCGACCCTAGCGGTCTACGGTGGCATTGCCGGTGGTCTGTGACATGCAGTCCCCCTTTACTACTGAACTCACTTTGTAAAAATTATTCTTTTTTATTTTGCAAAACATTTCCAACTGATTTGGGCACATTTTGAACGTTGAATGTATACATCACTGGTTACCTTCTACCGTATCTGCACAAATATGTTGCACAGACTCTAGTTCTCCACTGCTGTTATAATATCTGCACAAACTTCAATGTTAGTCAGACGGTTTTAAGAGATTTACTGTTTTATTAATAGACTGCATATAGAATTTTTCATATTGAAACTGTTACTAACCTCTTGCACATACAGTGTAAAAGTCAATTTCCACTTTTGTAGGTTAATACTGCATCTAAATTCTCTCTTTTTACTTCTATTTCTAGTACAAGTTTAAAGTTTATATTTAATATTCCATTTCTAGTTTAAAATGTATATTTTGTCTTCTATTTATATACTTTTTGTTCTATGTGCCCTATTTGTTCTTTCTTCCCTGTTTCTTGTTGCACTGTGTAAACTGGAGCCACGTCGTCTCATCTCTCTGTATATCTGTACAGTAGTGTTGCGCGGGTCGGCTTTTTTTAACACCCACCCCAAACCGACTCGTCAGGAGATCCGAACCGCCCCGTCCAACCCACAAAAATGTGTGGATAATGACCCAAAACCCGACCCGACCCGAGGGGAAAAAAAAACACCAGTGAGCCTGTATCGCCATGGAACCTACCAATGAAGTGTCATTTGTGACACTGTAACCCATAGATGACGTAGATTTGTGCTAGATTCGCATTGAAGATGATGACAATTTTATGCCAGATTAACTGTGTACCAAACAACAACAAAGAAACCAAAAGATCGATTTTGACGTCGTTATTTATTGCAGGGTTGCGGAAAATTGCACGAAAGACATCTCTCTCGCACACACAAACACACACAAGCGCGCATGTACACACTGGTTGTCAAAACTGTAACATCTGATGTAACATCAGATCTGAGAACTCTATCAGATTTGAATGAACTTAGTAGAACTTCTTTTAATTTTGTCTAACATGAAGTAGAGCGGAGCAACCTGACCGTGATATTTCACCAAACTAGTAGCTTATCCTACAAATTGAAAATTCCAAAATTGAAAAATACACGCCGACTGCATTTATGGCAGCTGTTTGGAAGCACTGTGGAGAAAGAGGATGGAATCCACCGGGCCGGGGTTTAGCCTATTTCGACGCGCTTCCAGCACGCGACCCGCTAAACTGAACATGCGCTCGCTTGATGCGCTGGTTGCAGGAACACAAAGCACATACACACATGTACATAGTGTAAGCAGCAAACACACCATCAATCTCCATCATTACTAAACATAACACTGATACTTCATTCAGCATCACACAACCTCACACATGTTCCTGATCCAACCCAGAAGCCAGGGTAGAGTGGTTGTGTGAATGTGGTGTGGACTCTGTGTAGGAGACTCATTGTATCAGAGACGCTGTAGAAGGACAGAGTTCCTGCACTGTGATCCACATACACTCCTATTCTGGAGCATGGTGATGATGAGATCTTAGTCTCAATGTTGTTGTGATGGAAAGAGAGAGAGGAAGAACAGACCAGACTCCAGGACTGATTGTTGAATCCAAACCCACACTCATTACCTCGTCCTTTCCTGTTGATGTCTTCATATGACACTGCTATGGACACACCACCACCGCTCCACTCAACCTCCCAGTAACAGCGTCCACACACACTCTCCTTACACAACACCTGAAACCAGGAGTCAAATCTCTCTGGATGATCAGAGAAACGCTGGACTGTCTCACTGCATGTCACCAGTCTGTTCTTCTCAGACAGAATGAGGTAACGTTGTGCTGTGTTGGGATCCAGAGTCAAATGACAGTAAACTAAAAAACAGATAAATATTAAGATTTTAGTTTAAACTCTAGTTTAATTTAGTTTATAATGATCAGAAATGGACATTTTACACACTTCTGTATTATGAACATGATCAAAATCAGTGTGTGTGAATCTGTGTGTGAGGTGTGAATCTCAGTGTGTGTGCGCATGTTGGTGTGTGTTAGATTGTGTGTGTGTATGTGTGTGTGTATGTGTGTGTGTGTGTTACGTACATGGTAGAAAGTCTGCCCTGCAGGTTGGTTGTTGGTTGTGTGTGTGTGTGTGTTACGTACATGGTAGAAGGTCTGCTCTGCAGGTCGGTTCTGGTGAAATGATTTGAGCTGCTGCAGCTGTGGAGACACAGAAGATAAATCTTACTTCTAATAAATATCATCATAACAAATAGTGATGCAGGATATGGGGATATGGGAGCCATGCTGATATCTGATGTTGACCATGAGCAAGTCCAGCACCAGTGAAGCTAGAGTCCAGCACATCAACACAAGATACTCTGGACATGTCTGACACAAGCGCTACCTTTCCCATGTACAATAAATGCAGCATCAAATATCAGCTGGAAATATCAGACAAATCTCAACATCAGTCTGACGCCGATGACTTGAACACAGAACAATGATCAGACGATTCCGATACGGTTTCTGATGTCACCGTGCATCCCTAATAACAACATCTACCAGTGTGTTTCTAAACTGCATCTCTTCTGATTGTCACTGAGTCAATATTTCCATCATGATGTTGGAGAGCAGGACAGCTTCTCTTACCATGTGCAGGCAGTTTGTTGAATTCCTCCCTGCAGAAATGCTCTAGTCTCTCTTTCAGAGCAGAGAGAGATCTGACCACTCCATCAAATGAGGGACGCTGATGGACAGAGATGCTGGAGGAGAGCTGAGATCCAGAAGAGAGACAGAGAGACTGGAAACTCTATGAAGAGAAAGAAGAAGAAGAAGGATAAAGGAGGAGGACAAGAGGAATGAAGAGTCTCCCACCAAAGCAGAGCAAAGTCACCAGTGTGATGCTGCAGACAGGAATGTTTCTTGTGGGCTTGATGCTCTTTTGGTAAGAGGCATTTTAGGAGCTTTGTGAGGAACAGGCTCCTCTGGAGATCAGACAGTGATTGTTACCTGGAGGAAATGGATGTGATCCTCTGTGTGTGAAAGCTGCTGCAGCTCAGCGTCTCTCCTCTTAAGATCAGCAATCTCCTGCTCCAGTTGCTCCAGGACTCCTTCAGCTCGACTCAGTTCAACCTTCTCCTGATCAGCTCTGTGGCTTCAGAGCGCTTCTTCTCAAGCTGGCCGATCATCTCAGTAAAGATCCTCTCACTGTCCTCCACTCCTGCCTGTGCAGAGCGCTGTTAGGAGACAAAGAGACAAGAGCCATTTACACCTCCACGATCATTCCCTCTCTTACTCTCCACCTTCACCACCTGCTCTCCACCCTGTGTGTGTGTGTGTCCTGACTGAGGTGTGTAATATCTGCTCCAGCAGCTCTCTGTTCACTACTCACCTTAATAGTGATCACAGCCTGTTTCACCTCCTCCAGCTTCTTCTGTTTCTCCTGCAGTCTCTGCTCACATCCAGTCTGAAGCTCCTTTAACTCACTCTGGAGACACATACATTACATCCTGGTGTTTAATGTGAAATATCTGGACACTTTAACAGACTCCAGAGCAGTTGAAAGAGGTTCTGAAAGAGCTCTTTTAAGATCAGAAATCTTCAACTAGTGATCAGCTCCATCTTACAGCAGTTAAAGAGTTAACGCTTCCTCTTGTTCTACAGAGTGTAAAGTGTACTATGAGCTGTGTAAAGCTGGAAACAGGCTGCTAGATGGGTGTTGGCTGGGTGAAAGAGCGCTGACTCGTCTGACTAGTTTATTACTCTGCTTAAGTCATGACATGTCAATGTATCACCTTCATACATAGATTTCTCTTCCTTAAAGTGTTAGTTCAGCCAAAAGACACGTCTTCACATGGTTGTGTTCCTGAACATTATGGACAACTCTTAAACATTTTCATGACCAAATTAGTCTTTCTGTATTTGTTTCAAATGTCTATGTATATTTTGTATGTATATTGTATGCATTATTCATGATCCACTGTAGCTATATTGTTTTCTTGATATATATTTGAGTTGATTTTATGTTACTGTGCAGCTGCTGGATTGCTCCAACTCTTTGCCCATGGGAATATTTTAACAGTGAAAATGCAACATCCCTCTAGAAACAAGACGACTAGGCCTCATTCTAACTCTTTATTATCCATCACCTCGATGTTACTGCTAAACTTAGTGATACATAACACTAATATTTGATGCCAGGAACATAACCACAAGACGCATCTCTAACAATAATATCTGTCTGACTTAAACTAGTCCTAAACCTACTGGTACAATATCCTGAAAATGCCACAACCCTTGTTTAAAATAACCACTAGACCTCACCCTAGTCCTAATATCGGTCAGCCGTTAACTAACCCTAAATCTAATGAAATATAACCCAACATGAAGAAGTCTAGGGGAAAATAAACATGAGTGAAAAGTTGTTCTTGTTATGGAGAAACCTCCTCAACATTAAACCTCAGCGCTGTACTGATTGAACGGCAACTCTTCCATATTCATCAGAATGGTGTTCATGGAGCATGAATTGTCAAAGGCATGAAAGCTACAAATAAATGCTGCAATCAAAGAACTCAAACTCCAAAAAGGCTGAAATGTTAAACTGTCAGGCCAAATGAGAAACATGCTGATGGAAAGTGGAAGATGTAGGTGAGGTCAGTTAAAAAAGTTTTCTCAGTTCTCAGTCGTCCATGACATGGTCATCTTAAGGGATTGAACCGTAAGCAAAAACAAATAAAGAAAAAGCCTCTGTATTTACTGCACATGTCACCAGTCTATGGGGTTTTAGGAGAATCGTTATTGATTAGTCAGAATTATAGTATGAAAAGTAAAAAATAACTGGAACAAGCGTTCTCTTAAAAAGCTGCACAATATGCTTTAATAATGAAAGAAGTCATTTTAGCTGCTCAAATCATATTAGAGCCTTTTTCATCTTACCTTTTCTACTTTTTAAGCTTACCTGTCGTGCTTCCTGTTCCATTTCAATTTGTCTTTAATATCGGGGACATTCTCTCTGCTGATGTAGTTGATCTTGAATCTGGGATCAAGGAACGAAGCGATGTCCAAAAGCTCCTGTGTGGCAGGGTCACTGTGTTCATCCTCCAGGTAGGCAAGAGCTCTAGACTTTACTGCTTTCGTTAGGTCTGCGTCCTCATCATTTTCTGCCAGAGTGGATGTTCTCAGAAGATATGACACGCTAACGTAAGCTTCACCAGAAAGGGCATCTGTAAACTCCTGAAGAGGATGAAGGGCATTGTTGATTGATTCAAGAACTTCAGTGTCCTGCCAAGTGGGAACCAGGTGACGTGTCTTTCTATCTTCAGACAGGACTTGAGATAAAGCTTTGAGCTGCTCCAACACCCTCACAATCATACCCCCCCCCACAAACAGTCCAGTCTAGGAGCATTTTACTTTACATATTACAGCCATTTTTAAGACGTTCATGTCATAACATACTAAAAAGGGAAGCAGTATAAAATTCTGCCTTTGGTAAATATTAACACATACGCATTTAACATTAATTTGACCAAACTTGTTCCTACCGATTAGCAGGTGAATTCGATGACCAAAGCATGCGTCCTTTCCTACATAATCTAACGCTGCCATAACAAAAACACCCCTATTGTATGACGGCGCTTTAGGGCCATTGTATGTAATAATAATAATAATAATAATAATAATAATAATAAACAGGGTTGGGGAGGGGAGTAAAATAACGAGGAAAAAAGTCAGAAATCCTGAGATTGTCATACATTTGCGTGACAAAACTCGGGTATTCTCTGATATTGTAGTCATAATTTTGCAAGAAAGAAAACTCCGAATTCCTCTGAGATGTAAGAGGTAAATTTACGAGAAAGAAAGTCAGATGTTCTTTGAGATCAGAAAGTTGCGAGAAAATGTCAGATATTCTCTGAGATTTTAAAGTCACAAAAAAAAAGTAGAAAACCACGGAACCACAACGACTGTGTAAAACTTGCTTCATGTCGTGTGTATTACGGTAGATCGCGTTTGTTCGGCAGAAGCAGTCAGTTATATAACCTGGTAGTTAACGCCGTCATACGTATGTAGCCACAGTGACAGGCTCTGTCTTGCAAGAAACCTGGGTTCGATTCACACTGACTGACTCACTCTGAAATAGGAGCGTCAGAGTAAATCCAAGTTTTTTCACGCAAATCTCAGACTTTGACTTTTTTCTCGTAATTTTACCTCCCTCCCCAACCCCGTTTATTATTTTTTTATCTGTACAATGGACCCAATACGCCGTCGTACTATTGAGTCCTTGCGAACGCGTATCTTATTTTAATTCAAACAGTAACACACGCGTTCTCACACACAAACTGACTAACAGAGCGATGCGTCACTTACCCACTGCGAGATGTAGCCTGTGCCCAAAACACCGAAGCCTCGTCCACTGGTTGAGTTCCACGGCTTTAACGAGGTTGGCAGCGTTGTCTGTAGTGATGCACGTATGGCCCTCTTCTTTTAGACCCCAGTTTGACAAACTCCTCAAGACCGTGGGCTATGTTTTGTCTTGTATGATCTTCGAGAAAGCATGCTGTCTGAAGACGGCAACTCTTCAATTCAAAGTTCTCATTATTGAAGTGTACCGTGAGACTCAAGTACGGCTCGGTCGTCCTGCTGGACCACAAATCCATTGTTGTCGAATAAAACTCCACATGCTTTAGTTCTATTACAACTTTCTCCCTGCATTCAGCATACAGCTGTGGAACGGACCCCTGACTAGAATATGTGTGGGACGGAATATTGTATCGTTTGTCAAGTGTGTGAATTAGATTTCGAAAGCCGTCTTTAGTAACAGTGTTCAACGACGCCATGTCTACAGCTTTCGTAAGGAGTCACAGATGCAAATGATTCTGTGATAGACGTCTGCTTACTTGTCCCTCTGGCAGTGCTGGTGAAGTTGGTAGCACCACGCTCGGTTGGCTTCCCTGCAGGAGCTTTACAGTCGTCGCACTGCTTCCTGTGGTGATTTTTTAGGTGTGGTTATAAGTTTGTCGTGTGACCTCTGGAAGTGGCAACAGTTTGACGACATGTTTTGCACATCACTTTCACTTGTTGTACATCAGTTCTTTCGAAGCCAAAATACATCCATATAATAGAAGCACCGCTTTTCTTTGGCACCAAGTCTTCCACCTCCACAGTCTCTGTGTCCGCATTGGCCATTTTAAGCAGCATACCACCAGTGAGTTTCCCTGCTCGCGCTGTAGTGGGCGTGGCTTTAACTTGGGACACATCTGATTGGACACTCCTGACTGCTGAGTATGACTGTCTATCACACAGGGACATCAACGCAACGTGTTTAACCGATGGATCAGAGTCTGGGGTCACAAAAATAATCGCAGTCGTTGCGATTTTCAAATGGCATTTATTCAAATCGCGGTTTCGGTTCCATTTCGATAAATCGTTCAGCCCTACACTGCTCACCTGCTGGCGGTACATTTTCTCTTCAACAGTTCCACAGGCGATGAGTCGCTAGCCGATGACATTTTTCGTCTGACCGATGCGATACGCCCGATCCACTGCCTGGACATCGGTGGCGGGGTTCCAGCTGGGATTAAAGATCACCACCCTTTTGGCAGCGGTAAGCGCGATGCCCACTCCGCCCACATGGGTGGTCAGCAGAAAGACAGAGTAGCGGTGATCGGTGTGAAACAGAGAAATGCGCTTCTCCCTCTCGGCCAGCTGAGTCACCGTGCCGTCCATTCGTACCAGCCGGAAATTCCTGTTGAGCAGCACACGCTGCATGATGTCCAGCAATTTTCTGGGCTCTCCAATAGACACCAGAAAGCAGTTTTCCTGACTCTTCTATCAGCATGTTGTCTGGGACATGGTCAATGCGGCTGGCAGTCGAACCACTCTCCTCCTCCTGAGGAGCAAGGTGGTCATCATTGACGTTGCTGCCCTCCTCCAGGCCCAGCTGAGCAACGTTCCGAGCAGACAGCAGTCTGGGATGGTCACAGAGCTTCTTCAGCACAGTCAGCTCAGTGAGCAGGTAGCGTGTGGTGGTCAGCAGCTGCTTAATGTGCTCCAGTGAGATGAACAGATTATAAATGGCCTCCTACACCGGACTGAGGTATGTCCACACGATCAGGTCATTCTTGCGTGTCAGTGACGGCATCTCGGCAAACTTCCTCACATTGGCGCACTGATTCTCTTGCTCCTCCTCCATTTGCTGCTTGGGCTCCTGACGGTGCTGCTGCTGCTGCTGCTTCATGTGCTGCACCTCGGCATTGGTCCTGTGCAGGAAATAAGGCCTGATTCACTCCATGAGGTTTTGGGAGATCTTCAGCCCCAGGGTCTTCTCATCCCGCGTGGCATCCTTTTCCCTCGTGATTGGGTTTTCGTATTCTTTTTTTAAAGGTCTTCGCGCTGCCCAGCAGAGAGCCCTGGCAGGCAAAGTCGAACAGTGCCCACATCTCCAGCAGGTTGTTGTGGACAAGCGTGCCAGTCAGCAGCAGGCGGTGACGTCCAATATGACTATGTCCCAGTGGACACAGCGAGGAGTCAGATCTCCTCGCTGTGCTGCCTCCTTCCCCTCCTGCCTCAGTCTGCACACAAACACACGAACACACACACACGAGGCATTTACTTTACAGTTTTTAGCACACACACAGAGTGACTTTCAATTCCTAATTTCAGGGACTCCCTGCAGCAGTTTGGGGTTAAGGGTCTTGCTCAGGGGTCCAGTGGTGGTAATGCTGCATGTGGGATTTGAACACACAGCCTCTTGTTCCAGAGGGAAGCTTTATAAACCCTAGAGCAGCACCAGCCGCCTCTGTAGTTTTACAATGTCCAGGAGTTTTCTTTTGCAAATATACTCAAGAAATAGCATGTATTCCCACTAAGCCAAGCAAAAACCTAAACACAGCTTTCTAACCTCTTTCTTTATATTATATTAAAAACACACACAATTACAATGACAAACCTAATTAAGAGTGACATATATGACCCTCCACGGCAAAACCAGTCACCTGTCGTAAATTTTCAAAATTGAGTTATGTTTTCATGAAAGGGCCTAAATCAAGCTTCAAAACGATCCCTATATGGAATGAATGGGACGACATATGACTGAGATATCAACATTCAAAGGAGTCGGGTTTCTCCTGTCACACCAAGTGAGAAACGGAGAAATCTGCCGTCGAAGTTGACTATCGCCGTAGCACTCACAGACGCTTGGTGCCTACGCTGCATTCACAGCCACACGGATAGCCTACCTGCGTTAGGTTAACTGAACTCGGGAGACGAAGATGGATTCTGGAGAAATATCTTCACGCTAGTCAACCAGTGGATTTACCGTAAATATTGAAGTAGAGCGGTCAAAACAGAAACTTTTAACATTCTGCTGGAATTGAATTCCTCACCTCAAGAAAGTCACGTTTTTAGGATGGAAAGGGTAAGTTTTTCAGCCAAATTTATTCACAACAGTACAGTATAGACCTTCCACCGTTTCAAAACACTAAACAAAAAAAAAAATCAAATTTTACCCCACGCAACATAAACGCTCATTTTTCTCAGAAACCTCTGTTGCGACAAGCGACTGGTTTTGCCGTGGAGGGTCACATATCATATATTGGAGTGTCATTAGAGAAGAGCACATCTCTTTCCACAGCTTATCATCAGCATCATCTCCTGTGATTAAGGTGCACATTTCTCACACAGGTACTACCTTCATGTGCTATAACAGTTAAAACTGGTGAAAAATGACCAAATATAATCCTTCAACATAATTACATGCTCAGATAATTACTAAAAACTAGGCCTGGGCAATATGGCTCAAAATTCTAATCACAATATTTTTGGACTAAATAGCAATATACAATGTGCATCAAATGTTCTCTGATTAAAATATATCATACATGTGACATATGATAAACATGAGTGAGATATGCTGAATTAACATGAATAAAATTAAGTGAAAATAAGCGATTGTCATTGTGAACACAGCACAGAACACAGTGCACCACAACCACATGTGAGCTCTGCATTTTGACCCATCCATCAAGGAGCAGTGGGCAGCTTTTTTACCATAACACAGGGAGCAGTACATGGGGACGGTACCTTGCTCATGAGTACCTCAGTGGTACCTTTACCGGTCCAGCACTTCAACTGGCGCCCTTCCAATGACAGGGCCAACTTCCTAACCGTTATACTACCAACTGTGCCATTAAGGAGAGAAACGCATACAACTGCATTTAGTCAGTGCAGGAACAGCTTCTCAGGAATAAATGTTCAGCAGGAGGTGGTGCTCCAGGTACAACGAGCACTGCGTTCAGGACAAGCAAAAATCAGCAGAGATCACGTTACAAACTGGGTTTACTGGGGCCTGTTACATGAATCTATCATTTTATCTTCAAACGAGCACAAAAACCTTGTCCATATTGTTACACTCGCTCTGTTGCTGACTGTACTGTATGTAGTGGAAATGAGTATAAAGTCCACTTTCACTTTGATTTCAATTTGGCGGTCATGGAGACTTCACTCACCTGCCCTACTCCTCCTCGCGCTGTGGTGCATCATCCACGCACAACAATCTGCAAAACACACAAACAAACTACAAACTCCACAAGCAACACACATCACCCTGACAGTGATATTAAAGAGCACCAGGGGTGTAAATCACAAGTTTCATCACAATATGATTTTACATCAATTTGAAAGACAACAATTCCGCCTCTGCCGAGATCACAAAGTCTGCTACGGTACAATTTCCATTAGGTTCAGTTCAGGAGCCAGCGATGGATATGAGACAATATCATATGCTAGGTCGCCTTGGTGAAGGTGTCTGATGTTGAAAGACCCAAAACACCACACTCATGATGTGTACAACTTGAATCAGAAAATATGCAAGTAAGACCATCACTTCTATTCATATCAAATCATAATCAACTAAAATATCATGTGACATTTTACTCCTGAGCTCAACCAAACATTTAAATCTTGTTTTAATTCAAAAATATAGTGTTCAATATAAAGTGTTGATACAAGTACCAATAACACTGGTCTTACAATAATCTTACAATACTCTAAAAAAATCTATTAGTAATGTCCTACATTACTGTTACAGCAAAAAGCAAAACATCGCGATAACTGCATTAGCTTTGCAACACGTTACTCCCAACACTGTTGACATGTGCACTGCGCTGTAGACTGGCTGAACGAGTTCAAGAAAATATCTAACTGCGATTTATCTGACAGATATTGCGAGTTTTTACAAAGTCAGTTCAGTATTGACTACACTATGTGTATTTAAAAACTAGCATAACAGGCGGAGAACAAAAACACACACAGCTGCAGGAAAAACCAGGGGCAACGGGGCGAGCAAAAATACGGGGAAAAAGCAGAGCAAAATCCAAACGAGGCAAGAACGGAGTAAATAATCCAGACGGGAGCGACGAAGCACGAACAAAACACACGAGAACAAACCCAGAACGAAGCACATTAATCCACACGCATTCATCAGGGTGGAAGAGCCGGCCGACTGGTTTAAATACAAAAAGAACGAAGAACTAACGAGTGCGCGTCTCAATTCCCGAACCCAGAGCAACGAGCTGCAGCTGAAACCAATAATAACCGCGGAGTGTCCTACTCAGATCCTAACCTACTAGGAAGGGCACACGCAGTGAAGACAACAAACGCGGAAGTGGGGTACGCTCTAAACAGGGAGTGAGCTACTCGCGAGGGCACGAAGTGAAGACAGCGAGAACTCGTAAGTGGGGAGCGAGCTAGCGGGAAAGCTACAGCTGACCGGAGAAACAAGAGGAGTAACAGACACAAGAGGCAGGACACCGAAAGTGAACCCAGAGGACAGAACAAATACCCCTAGGTCAGAACTCCGATGATCGTGGAGGTGGCACAGCCGGCGAGGGGGACGCGGCCGTGACAACAGCCATTTTAAGACGTTCCTGTCAAAGTATACGAAAAAGTTTACAACGCACCAAATCGCGCGATTTGCTAAACTAAATTGGGGTTGTAGTGTGTTGTCTTCCTTGTTCTGCTCAGTATCGATTTGTTTAAAATTGTATGCTTCGTTTTGTCATAAAAAAAAGGAGGCAATCGCGAATATCCAACGAATGTCGAACATTAAACCAACTGTACCGCAGTTTGGGGAGGGGAGCAAAATTACGAGGGAAAAAGTCAGAAATTCTCAGATTAATGTCCCATTTGAAAAAAAACTCGGATATTCTCTGATATTGTAAAGTCATACTTTTGCAAGAAAGAAAACTCCGAAATCCTCTGAGATGTAAGTAGTAAATTTGCGAGAAGAAATATAATAGAAGCACCGCTTTTCTTTGGCACCAAGTCTTCCACCTCCACAGTCTCTGTGTCCGCTTTGGCCATTTTAAGCAGCATACCACCAGTGAGTTTCCCTGCTCGCGCTGTAGTGGGCGTGGCTTTAACTGGGGACGCATCTGATTGGACACTCCTGACCGCTGAGTATGATTATCCATCACACAGGGACATCAACGCGACGTGATTAACCGATGGATCAGAGTCTGGGGTCGCAAAAATAACTGCGGACGTGCAGAATGAGTTAATGTTAAAGTAAAACGCACCGCTGGACTCTAGGCCGCAGCTGCATTATCGTTTCACCCGCGCGGAAGTCCGGTTGAAGCTGCAGCGTCCTCCCGCCAGCCGCTCTCATGGCGCTCCCGCTTCCTCGCTGTCTCTGCTGCTCGCGGATGACGCCGCGGCTCACCGGCGCCCCCCGCGGTACTGCAGCGCAGCGCACCTGCCCCCGCCGACACGGAGCTGGAGTTACAGACAGTAAAACTGATCAGACAAAATCCCTTCAAAAGTCACGTAGAGTTCAATAATTTACCAATGATTTGTAGCAGTGCTGACTGAGCTGTAGAATCTTTAGGCTTCAGAGGATAGTAACAAGTTTCAGATCGGTGACAGGCTGCTGCCATCGTCTTCCTCGGCCTTCTGTTAAATAAAGGTTGATTTTTAATTTTGGATTATATTGGCCTGCTCAATTGTGTGTAATCATACCTATATTGTTATTGCTCAATTTAGTCATAGTGTTCATGTAATTGGTTGAAGTAAAAAAAAAAAAAAAAAAAGTGTGGTGAATGTCTTAATTTGTTTGTAAATACACATAATACTTTCAAATCATCCCAAGTGTTGAAAATGTGTTTTTTCCATTATTGCTTAATGGAAATGAGTTAGCTACATATAAGAAATTAGCCAAGCATTTACAGTTCATCTGATCATGGGTCTAATGGCCGCATTTCAGCACAAATGATAGCCTGGGGTTCCGACTTGAGGCCTTTCCTCAAACACAATGCATTAAGTTACTCATACACAACTTCTGTTTTCAACATCTTCTTCTTCTTCTTCTTCTTCTTCTTCTTCTTATTCTTATTAGCCTATCTTTTTGAAAGGGGGTGGCAAGAGGTTCACGATGAGGGGGGTGTTTGTATAAACATACTAAAATACAGGCAGACAAACACAAACAAAGACACATATACATGCTGTATAAAGCTGTACTCTTTCTGCACAGGCTGCAAATTTCCATTTTACCTGAAGAGGGCAATATTTAGACAACACATCTCAGCTCAATATATTAAGCTTACTTCAGATTCATGAATCATTTGTGATAAATTACATCTGCCAATATTAATACATTTTATGATTTATACGTTGGCTCTGGCAGGAACATTCAGCAGTACAAACATGTTTTAATTTGTAATCGGCCTGTATGTCTACAACACATGCAGGGCATTTGTCAGGCTCAATGACCTTTATTCCTTTATTCCTGCAAAATATATATGCAATGTCAGAACATGTGACCGCTTATATATTTATATATTTTTCAAAGCATTGTTTATTACAATCACAGTCACAATGCATAGTTATTCTCAATCTCTGTTGCTCTGCTGTTCAAATTCTGTGATTTGTAAAACGAACACAGAGATCAGTAAGAGGCCTGATATATTCCAGGTGTTCATTTGTTCAGATTTAGTGAAGATGGATTAACTCAAGTAAAGACTCTAAGGGAACAGCTGTTTCATTACTGAATGTATTTTTTACTTCATAAATAAACTGTTTAACTCTGGTTTTCATCATGAATTGTATTGATTGAGAACATTTAATATTATGATTACCACACATTTATTTGCCTAAGCTATTTACTTATTAATCAGTGTGCTATAGTGTGAATGTTTGCATCTTCATATATAATACACAACCACCTCACTGAGAGATGCACTGTACGAATGTTAACTAGAACCTGTCAGTCAGTCCAATGTAAAATCAAACCACTTTGGGCTTCAATCAGTCAGTTCTGCACCACCAGTCTTCATGCTCTCATATTAATGACCATAGTAATGACTCACAGGACAGCAGCAGTGTCACTGACAAGCCCTCCCACAGCGGACAGTGACTGGACAGAAGGAAAATGGTGAGTCTTGTGATCACAATAGCTAACCATCTAAAAGTCATTTCTATTAACAATTATCTACTATTTTGCCTTATGTTTTGGTCATTTTGGCAAAAACAAATGTTTGAAACCTGATATTTTACTACTAGTACAGTGGAATGACCAAACTGGACATGATAAAGAGGGTCCTGCAGGAGGCAGTATAACACTTCCTTTAGAGTTTCCTTGACCAGCTCTGTGCATCTGTCCAATTAAAACACTGAAATGTATCATTTGAATCAACAGTCCTTATGAAACATTGAGCCTTCAAACAAATTATTTACCTTAAACTCATTGTGTAGGAACGTTATAGTTTTGAGATTATATTGACTGATATAATCACTGTGGCCAGAAACATGGTGTTTGTCATTTTGATTCTCGGTCTGTTTGTTTTGTAAAACACAGAGATGCAAACAGATCGAGGGTACAGAAATTAGAGTGTTTTAGAGACGTTTGTATTGCTTTTATGTATATGACTTTGGCAATGTTATTTACAAAATAGCACACTTACTTAATGTAAAATATGTTATTGAATTTCTTATAAGAAAATCAATATTTTAAGGAAGCAGTAAATAACTACTCATGGTCTCGTTTTGTTAATTAAAAGCTTCAGGTTCTGTTGGAGACAAAACATTTGCTAAATAAATTATGGATAATGTAAGGAATCATCTAAAAATGTATATTAAAAATATTAAAATATTAAATATTAATCTAAAACTAGGTGCATGTTCCACAATCTACTCTTTACTGACAAAGAGTTATTTTTCAAAGCAACAAAACACAGAAATTGCAAAACATATTTAGAATTTAGACTATGTATATATCTTTGTTAGGGAAAATGTAAAATCTTGAATAAATGTGAAAACTGGTTTGACTTGAATGACAGAAGACCTTTATGAGTTGATAAAGATTAATCTCAGATATAAAACAAGTGTTGGATCTGCTGCAGCTAGAGCTGTTGAACATAAATAAAAACAATAAGCTGTGCAGATTTAACCATTAATAATGTTTAGTTAAAATACAGTTATAATAAGAATGTAATAATATTATATATTCTAGTATTTTGTTAATAATTACATTGACTATTAGTGTTTAATCATGACTATTTGCAAGTTGTAAATCATTTTTATTTACGAAATAAAATTAAGAAGTAAAATAAAGAAGTGCATGTTGAGGAATAAAGTTTGTTTTTTAGTAGCTATTGCATATAACATTTATAACGAGCTGCAGATTAAATGATCAAACGAGTTCATAAAGAACTGTTCTAAAGAAACGCTCTACAGGCGCTTGTGTTTGGGTGAAAGCTTCTTCTAAAGCTTCATCTGGACAATTTTTACTGCCCTTTGGGACAAGGCAATGCCTCTAAATCCCAAAACTATGTGGTGAAAAGGTAAGTCTTTCTCCTTAATAAATATGTACAGGCATGTGCAAAAAGTAGAAAAATAAAAGAATAAATGAATAAACCAAACTGAAAGTAGTTCAGGTCAAACACTCAGGTGATTAATCTGCTGAAATTAATCCATATGTTGAAGTTTTCAAATTACTCCCTGGTCTACTAAAAAAAAGTATTCTATTTATAATAATATAGATTTTTGTAGAATTTGGGTTTTATGATGCCTACACAATGTCTGTACATGAATATTTCTGTTCACCTCTGAAAAAAAGTGTTCTATTTATTTACTGAAAAAGATCTGAAAGAAATTAATCAATATTCTATGCTACGGGAGTCAGTCTCATGAGTAGAGAGATGGACATGACTTCTAAGAGGAGCAACAATCATCAGAGCTTAGATGACAGTGAGATTTTAATAAATGAAAATTC
Source organism: Distichodus sexfasciatus (assembly GCA_032718565.1). Classification (NCBI taxonomy): domain Eukaryota; kingdom Metazoa; phylum Chordata; class Actinopteri; order Characiformes; family Distichodontidae; genus Distichodus; species Distichodus sexfasciatus. The sequence continues at coordinate 78,088 of JAVGVS010000753.1, forward strand.
ATATTTTCTGTTGACTTATGTGAGCTATGTGATCACACCTGACAATAAAAAGTAATTTTTACTGAAAGTAAAAAGTAAAACTGTTCATTTGCAATTTTTCAAACAGTTTTTTCACTTTTCCACTAATGGGCAAGGCAAGGCAAATTTATTTATATAGCACATTTCATACACAGAGGTAATTCAAAGTGCTTTACATAAAAGGAAGTAGAATAATCATAAAAACAATAATAAAAACAATAATCATAAAAACAATGCAAAATGATTTAAAAATGATTTAAAAATTTATTTAAAATAAGTTCAAGACAGTTAAAAACAGAATGCAATCAGTTCGGACGAAGCACGGTGCTCATTCAGTAAATGCACAGCTAAACAGATGAGTTTTGAGTCTAGATTTAAATGTAGCTAATGTTTTAGAACATTTGATCTCTTCTGGAAGCTGATTCCAACTGCGGGCAGCATAATAGCTAAAAGCGGATTCCCCTTGTTTTGTGTGAACCCTTGGTATTTCTAATTGACTCGATCCTAATGATCTGAGCGGTCTGTTAGGTTTATATTCAGTGAGCATGTCTGCAATGTATTTAGGTCCTAGGCCATTGAGTGATTTATAGGTCAGTAAAAGTACTTTAAAATCAATTCTAAATGTAACTGGAAGCCAGTGTAGGGACCTGAGGACTGGTGTGATATGCTCAGATTTTCTGGTTCTAGTCAGAATCCTGGCAGCAGCGTTCTGGACGAGCTGCAGCTGTCTAATGGTTTTCTTGGGAAGGCCAGTGAGGAGACCATTACAATAATCCACCCTGCTTGTGATAAAGGCATGAACAAGTTTCTCCAAGTCTTGGCTGGAAACAAAACATCTAATTCTTGCAATGTTTTTAAGATGATAGTATGCTGATTTAGTTACTGCTTTGACATGACTACTGAAACTAAGATCTGACTCCATAATCACACCAAGATTCCTGACTTGGTTTTTAGTTGTTTGACCCCTAGCATCAAGATATGCATTCACCTTAAGAACTTCCTCTTTGCTTCCGAATGCAATGACTTCAGTTTTCTCCTTGTTTAACTGAAGGAAGTTCTGGCACATCCAACTGTTTATTTCATCGATGCATTGGCAGAGGGAGTCAATGGGGCTGTAGTCATTTGGTGATAATGCTCGGTAAATCTGGGTATCATCAGCATAGCTGTGATAGGCAATTTGGTTCTTTCTCATTATTTGACTTAGTGGGAGCATATACAGGCTAAACAAGAGCGGCGCAAGAATTGAGCCTTGAGGGACTCTGCATGTCATGGACGTCCACTTAGACTTATGCTCTCCTATACTCACATAATAACCTCTCCCTTCTAAGTATGACCTGAACCAATTGAGAGCCATCCCAGAAAGCCCGACCCAGTTTTCCAGTCTCTCTAGAAGAATGTTATGATCGACAGTGTCAAACGCAGCACTAAGATCTAGTAGTACCAGCACTGATACTTTGCAAGAATCAGAATTTAGGCGAATATCATTTATTATCTTAACAAGCGCTGTCTCTGTGCTGTGATGCGGTCGGAAACCAGATTGAAAATTGTCCAGGTGTCCATTTAAGTTTAAGTAGTTGTTCAACTGATTGAAAACTACCTTTTCAATAATCTTGCCTATAAAAGGGAGATTAGATATTGGTCTATAGTTGCTCAATATGGTGTTATCAAGATTGCTCTTTTTCAGAAGGGGCTTAACAACTGCAGTTTTCAGGGAGTTTGGAAAAGTCCCAGAAAGAAGAGAGGTGTTCACCACTTCTAGGAGATCTGCTTCTAAACAGTTAAACACACTTTTGAAAAAAGATGTGGGAAGTGTGTCAAGGTTGCAGGTTGAGGAGTTAAGGTGCTGCACTATTTCTTCCAAAGTTTTGCTATCGATTGCTTCAAAAACAGACAAAGAGACTTCTTTTTGAAATTGCGGTCGGATCTGTGTGACCTCTGCATAACTTGAGGATGTGCTAATCACCTTTCTGATATTAATGATCTTCTCTGAAAAGAAGGAGGCAAAGTCATTGCATTTACTGTCAGAGAGCATTTCACTGGGAATCTGACTTGGGGGGTTTGTTAGTCTCTCAACAGTAGCAAAAAGAGTGCAAGTGTTGTTTATGTTACTGTTTATAAGGTTTGAAAAGAACTTCTGTCTTGCTGTGGCTAGTTCCACATTGACAGCATGAAGGCTGTCTTTATAGATGCTATAGTGAATTTCAAGTTTCGTCTTCCGCCACATCCGCTCAGCTTTTCTGCATTGTCTTTTCATACTCTGTACTGCTGTTGATCTTCTGGGGAACTTTTTCCCAGCAGGCTGCAGTGAGGATCAGAGATGTCAGCAGTGTGTTGTGACAATTTACTGTGTGTTTCCTCTCCCTCTCCCTGCCCCGAATTTCATTAGTTTCCATAGTTAACACACTCTCTTAGTTTTGAACAATGCCTTAGCTGGAGATTCCCCTATAGAGACAAGAGAGCGATTCAACGAACCCCGAGGCCCCTCTCCCCCTCCCCCCTCTCTCTTTAATACTAGTAATTATCTGTAGCTGGGGGAGGTGGTAAATTGGATTAGCATGGCGAGGTTTCAGCTCAGTGATTTCCCTCCATCGCCAGTGTGGTGACCCCTGCACTGATAAGGAAAGAGGCGTCATGTTTTTGGAGTGCAGGTGGCCTGTGCTGCTCATGGCCTTCTTTAGGGAACAAAATTTTTCTGGGTTTTTTTTTCAGAGAGGTCAGATTGTCCCTCAAGTATTTGTCCACGTGCTCTTGTTTCCCCCTTGTTTTGGGTTAGCATTAAAAGTTTCTACATTTCAGTTCATCATTAGTCTTGACACTGCACCAAGTTGTTCTTGAACAGTTAGGCGGAACCTGGAATCACTAAAGAGAGGCAACAATCAATAATAATCAATTACAAATTAGTGATGAAGTAAGTCAACTAACCTGCTAACGTTTTACATTACTATCGCTTATATTAACTACTGATTTGGAAAAAATATTTTTTACCTTACTGGGTAAAAGAGCATTTCATCCACAAAAACTAATGTGAAACTGTAGGAAAATGAATGTTTGTTTATACATATTTAAAAATAATACAAACATGTTAAACTATGACCTTAAATAATAATTAACACTCACATTTGGAACTTCACGGACCCTTCCAAGAAATCACAACTACGGCAAAAAAATCCGCTCTAAAGCAGTTCCAAATATTGGGCCTGCGGAGACTGAACACACTACACAAAGGAAGGAAATGAACAGCGTTCTCTCTGTTTGCTCTTCATTTAGACAGCAGTCTGAAAAGACCTTTAATCCTTCACTTCCTACTGTGCCATCCACAGACGGAGATCAAACAGCAGCCCCATGCTGCCACACTCTTCCTCCCTTCATCACAGAGGTGTGGAGAGGGGAATGTAAGGAGGAGAAAAGAGAATTAATTTCAAGAAGAATGACAGTCCTGTAAACAGAATAACATGCACTAACATTACGTTTCCCTGGCCTTTCTCAGCCTTGTTCTGACCGGCGCTGTGCTGTGCTCTGTTCCTGTGGATCACAAGTCATGTAAGAAACTGTATAATATTTCAAAAACGTCTGAGTACAACAATTGATCATTTAACAGTAAGTTAATTTTACTTGATATTTCTTGATCCTCATCTTTTATCTGTCTTGATTATTTAAAGACATCAATGCTTTTTTTCTGTCACCTTTCAGCAAAAGACAGGAGTTAGCAGCTAAATACAACACATGACACTAACGCAACTACTCAACACTCTGCCTTAACGATAATTAACACATTTCCAACAAAACTCAATTTCGTCTATTTATTTCATCTCGGGTGGAAAACCTACAGCAGCTGATATTAGATGATGTACCGCTCCTCCGTAAGCATGTTTGTTTAATCTTGTCTCTAAAAGAGCAAAACTGCCATATTTATTGCTCAAGGTGTAGCATGTTTTACTGCCTTCAATGAAAATTTAACATCATTCATGAATTCTTAAGTAAGAGTCAGAAATGTACACTCAGAAATGCATTTCAAAATGCACACAAATGTGAAACCTTTCATGGAATTTACATACCATCAGAAATGTGGCAGCAGATTGTGTAGTTCAGCAGCCTCAGCCCTGCTCCATGAAATTAGAAATTAGGGTAACCAACTGGGGAGCTGGTAGTGTAACCAACAGGAAGTTGGCCCCGTGAATGGTGGGCTGGTAAAGGTGCCACTGAGGTACCACAGGGTATCATCTACAAGCACTGCTCCTCCAGCACTGCCCATGTCAGATGTCCGCTGCTCTTTCACGGATGGGTCAAATGCAGAGCTCACATTTGGTTGACATGCACTTTGTGTTGTGCTGTGTTCGCAATGACAAATAATCACTCACTTAAACCTTAACCAGCTTCCAGAAAAGATTTCAGAAA
>JAVGVS010000753.1:90000-115856 GCA_032718565.1 Distichodus sexfasciatus
GCACCAGGACGTCACAAGGTCAACTCCAGCTCTACCACCAGTGGGCCTCTGAGCAAGACCCTTGAGACTCTGTTTAGGAAAAGTCACTGTTGATAAGAGCATCTGATAAATTCTCTAATTGTAAATTCCACATTATATTATCATCAACACCTCATCTGGCTCATTTTTAATGCTCAGACTTGGACTAACTCTCAATTCGGGTTGGTTTACTCCTGGTCTGAAGATGGCGGCGTGTCTTCTGTTTGTCGACAGCCGCGTGCTGCAGTACACCACATAGAGCTCACATCACGCTCTTCAGCCGAACCTTCAGCATGTTGGGTCCTCGTTGGCTATTTTTCTTTACAAGATATTACGTAAACATTCAAACTTCATTTGCATCCTTATTGTTCAATTTGCTGGTGCTGTACTTTAATTTATTTCACATCATTTCTTCCTCTGAGAAGGACATTAATCATTCCCCATTCCTTTAACTGCCAGGGGAGTTAACTGTCTTCTCTCTCTTTTACAATCGATATCAGGGATGCTCTGCTTTTACTGAGTATGAGAAACATTTTGCCAAGAGCGATTCGTTCTCCCACTGACACAGTGCAGAGCAATGCAGTTTGCTGTTCCTTGTTCATTTTATGGCTTTATTCACCTTCATGTTTTGTGTGGGTTCTAAGCGTGTTGTAAAACTCATCACAATGCAAAATAAAGCATCACTGTGTTAGATTAGTTCACACTGCTGCTGTATGCCGGCTAGAGATGAACTACAAGAAGAGAGACGTCAATTTTACCTCAAAATAATCCCTCGAAGTATTAAGTGCAAAAATATCTTTAATGTTTAATTTTCTTCTACTGACAAACATTATGATCCTCAATGTAGGCAACTGCCTGTGAAGCAGAAACAAACTGTAGCATTATTATAATGTAAAACTCTGCACAATTACACTTTCTCACTAAAACTTAAGCTCCATATGTCGAGCGTTAGAGGGGACTGATAATAGATGCACATGGAGATGATAAAGCTAAATTACTTTTTTTAAGTATAAAAAAAATTAGGGATAAAATCTAATTTGAAATCTTCTCATTTGAAAGTTGTGAAAGTTAAAATTTTCAGTTTGTGAGGAAAGCTGATGTGAGTGGTGGAGTATGTTTAGCGTGGTTTGCTTTCATAGATTTGTCCACTCGATCTATTCAGTCTCCGCATTCATCCATTAACTTTTAACCTGGAGACGGCGTTCAGCCTGCAGAGCAGCTCGGCCCCCTCCGAGGCAATCCAGTCATTAAGACAATATGATGGTTTAATGAAAGTGCTATTAAGATATTCTTCAGAAAGAGTGTTGGTCAGCGTTTTTTTCCCCAACTTGGCCTCCTTAATTACATCATTCTTCTGCTGTCATTAAGGGTATTAAAAGTTCATTAGTGAAGAAAGCACCGCAGAGCTGCAGCAAATCAGTGGAAAAAAGTCCCTGGATGTGCTTTTAAAGGCCATCACTGTCATTAACAATCTCTTAACGGCAGCGGCTGGCATCTCATCAAACCGGCGTTAATAACTCAGGAATGTGAAAAGGACACATTGCAGTCAAAAATATATGCTGCACACATTAATTAATGAAAAACTTTGTCCAGACCTGCAGGAGTTCGTAGAGTTTGAACACAAAATAGTACCGAAGAGCACCTGAATTTCAATTAGAGTGAGTGATTATTTGTAATTGTGAACACAGCACAGCACACAGTGAACCACGACCACCTCTGCATTTGACGCTTACGTGAAGAAGCAGTGGGCAGCTAACAAGGGCAGCCACTGGGGAGCAGTGTTTGGAGACGGTACCTTGCTCATGAGTTCCTCAGTGGTACCTTTACTGGTCGCTGAGCCAACTGCCTAACCATTACTGCAGCAACAAGATGACGGCTTTCTGCTCGGTTTCATTAAAGGTGCACACATTCTCCACACACTGCTGCTGCTTTTTCACATTTACTGCTCATTTTGTCCGTCAGGGCTCAGCAGCTTAAACACAACACAACTACAGTAGCTCCAGCTCACGTCGGCGCAGCAAACACACAATATACTGTACATACCATCCGTTATACTGAGCTTGTGTCCAATCAGATTAATAACGCCACTTCTAACGAGTTGTTGGTAATGTGGAGTCGTATTAAAGTGGAGTCTCTCTCTCTCTCCCTCCACTACACACCGAGCTGCAGGTGATGAGGATGATCCATTTTTCTGAGCATGTTCAGTCTCGAAATAAAGACGTGAGAGAAAAAGAACCCTGAAGAGATTTATTTACAGTGTGAGCACCTTTAACAGTCACATTTAGCCAACGCTGTGAGGGAGTTGATTGCACCTGATGGGGAAATGATGTGTTTACTCTTCATTTGAATGTTCTCTCTGTTTCAGTGATCATTAGTTGCGGTAGTTTATTTTCTCTGTAAAATCATTTACAAAACATTTCAAATTTAAGGTCAAACTCTCACACTATGTGAAGAAATGATGAGATGATGCTGTTCAAATCTAGGGTTATCACACAGACAGAATTCATTAATGAACCAAGAAAAAGATCTATTTTAATTGTAATTTCTAACAATAAGTAGGAACAATCAAACCAAAAAGTTTCTGCTCCTGTTTGCTCGTTCAAGCTGGTGTTGGGATTAAATTCAGGTTGTAACTTTGTTCGTTAGGAGACTGAAACAGTTGTTATAAAATTCACCACAAGGTAGCTCACACTGGCGTTGTGCAGAATTAATGAAGAGCTCACAATTTCTGTTTACTCAGGTGCAATAATGTTTATTATAGTAAAGCAGAGTGCAATTAATTTTAGTGCAATTTTCAAATTCTTCAATAAGAGCCAACATCACTGTGAACAATATTTAATGAAAACTGTGCATTAAACACTGAACCCACAGTGATACTGGAGTCAGCACAGGCTCAGATTCACATGGCTTTAAGGCCTTATTACTCAACACAACAGCCATGAAGGAGAAAATGAACAGCAGCTCACACACACACACACACACACACAGTCTCCTGCTCGCTGTACTGCCTCCTGCTGGGCTGTGGCCTAAAAACGCCTGGCGGGGGCAGGTGGGTAAGAGGGTGATATGGGTGAGGGGGGAGGGTTTTGGGTTTGGGGGGTGTTGCGGTGGGACGGTGTTGTAAGTGGCGGTTTGTGCTGCTAATCGTGTTGATGCGATGTTGGTGGGGAGCCTCTCATCCGGATGTGAATTAAAGATGAAGACCGGACTCACACAGAGAAGACACTTAGGCCAATCTCTGGCACGAACACACACTTAGTGCTAATGTCCCCCCCACCACCACGGGGGCGCGCTGGTAAACAGCAGAACGGCAGCACTTATTTTGGAGAGTGTTATTACTGTTATCCGGGAACAGCGAGGGTCCCTGTTGCTTAATGGGGATCGTGCAAATGCAAAGTTTATTAAGAACATAACATTGGCTTTGTCATTGCCTCTGTGTTTGTGTGCGGAGGGCGAGTAACACTTCAGAACTCTTTTGTTGTATACTTTAACAATGTGTTTTTATCCTATTTTACTGAAAACCAATTATATTATGATTTTAAAAAATCATGTAAAAAATCCAGTCCTGCTCTGGAAGTAGAATTACTGTTGAAATGCTCATTTTGGTGAGATCAGACGTCTTTAGATCTTCTGTGGTGAAACTGGGTAAATGAGTGAACAGTGTATGTGTTGCTGAGAGTGTGCACCTTCTGCATCTGGTGTGCTCATGCCATGGTCCTTCTACATGCCTTTATGAACTGCTTTTGAAAGACAAATAACGTAAATAAAGCCATTTCTCTTCGCATGGTTCTGGCGCAGTGTTGGATGACGGAGCAGGCAATGTGAGAACTGGAGCAGAATCTTGTTGAGCTGTAGTTCAGCTCCAGACCCAGAGGAATCACGAGCGACTCGGACAGCGACTCCTCCCACACCATCATTAAAGCTTATTCCATCAGACACATAGACAGTTTACAAGCCGCTCAATTTGTAATGCCATCCTCTTTGCCCTGGAGATATGCTTTAGCTCCTGCCCGCTTATGGATCTCTCCAGTCATTTTGAATCCTCAGCAGGAGTCACTGCTTTATTGGAATCAGCTCTGAGAGCAAGTGGAGGAGCTGAAGTGACAGAGGGATATGTAAAAGTATCAAAATGTAAAAGAGTGAAATTTGAGTTAGAGGTTTGACACAGATAGGTGTCCAGTGTTTAATCCTGCATTATCTCACTGTACAGGCTACATCTCAGTGCTGCTCCTCAGTGGTGGAACTGACTTACAGACTTAGAGCCCTAACCCATTACCTCCATTAGCTTTCCTGCACGTATTCCTGTTGAATGAGCAGATTTTAGCTTCTGACGTGCTCTGACAGGGTGTGTATAGGTGTGTAAGTCAGAGACACAGTTGACCAGCAGCTGTTGGATGTACGGGAATGAGAGCAGATGTGGATATACGTCACTCTGGGTAAGACCATGTGCTAAATGCCCTAAATGTAAATATCAATGTGGAATAAGATTTAGTAAAACCCTGCTCTGATGAACGCTGGGCCCTGTGGCTCTGAGAGCTGCCGATCACTGGAACGAATGCTGCATAGCATCCTCTTTAATCAGGGCTGTGCTTGGCGGGTTGTAGAACGGATTTGCCAAAATGGCAGAAATGAAAGCTTTTGTCCAAATCAACACAAAGATGCACTCAGTGTGTCCACTAAACTCCTTCCACAGTTTTTGTCATAGGGACTGTTTGGGGTTTAAAATGTTCAGCTCAGGAGGCACTCCTTGTGCTCGTTCTTGACAACAGCCTGGCTGCAACCCTCTTTTCTCCATTTTCCCCTATGTTGGGGCATTTCTCAAGATCTCCGTTAAGGAGAACTGTGCTGCTACTTTTCTTGTGTTTATCTTGTTTCTGGCATGAGCCTAACATGAATTTAACATCAGCAGAAACATCTACAAACGGCCGTTATTATTGCTTCTTATTAGCTTTTAACCCTTTATTTTTCAACACACGCAGCAATAAGGACGTCCTCGTCTAATGTACGGGTGGAGGATCACTCTGTTCCTCTGCTCATTACAAACAGGATCATAAACCCACGGGCTGCTGTTTGCTTTGCTCCAACACATACTTGCTCACACACAGCTACACACACACACACACACAATCTCTCAAGGGTATTAACATATCCATCCTTTATGTCACAGCCAATATGTTGCCAGACGTTTTACCATCCTGACACACTGCTGCCAGCCCCGGGCCAAGAGAGGGACACAAGGGACACACACACACACACAAAGAGCGGGATAATCATTTGAATGATACTGTGTTTAAGTAGCCTGACACTCACACACTCACACACACACACACACTCACTTACATCAGGTTTAAGGCAGCCGAAGTCTGAGTGTGCCGCAGGCTTGTGGCCCCGTGGGGCAGTTTGAGCTCCGCTCCTCCCATTAAACATAACAAGCTCAAAGCTTTTGTGACGAAGGTCCTCCGAGAGTCCCAACGTCAATGTGTGTGCAATGTGATCCTGCTGTGTTATTCATGTCAGAACAAATTGTTTTTTGAAGTGGATTCATTTCTCTGTGCTTCTTCTGACGGGGAGAGTAGCTGCTGAAACCATGTTCACATGAAAATAAAAATGAGAAACGCGTTATTAAGCCATGCTCTTATTTTGTATTAAGAAGGAAGAGCTTCTAACGTAAAGTACCACATGGACACCACATGGTGAATTCTGCAGCGTGTTAACGCTTATGTGAAAAGTGTGTGTGTGTGTGTGTGTGTTATATTTGCAGGAGAGCTGCAGCAGGAGAACTTGGATTTACAGGTCACAGTGCTGATTACTAGATTTCAGCCAGTGACCACAGCACCGGGCAGGACAAGGTTACATCCAGAGACACAGGAGCATCTGTGGTGAATTATTAACAAATGCTAGCTTATAAGGAATCTTTCTTATATATATTCTTCATTTATTTGTCAGGTTTTCGTTTGAGAGGAAATTTCTGCTTTTTTGTGCGATGGACTTGTGACTGGAGTGTGTGTAAATGTGCAGGTTTGAGAGCAGCAGCTGATTGATGGAGTCGTGTTGAACATTAGGAGGGTGATATTGAATTTTCAGTAAAATTAGGGGAAGACAAATTCTAAAAGTAATTAAAAAAAATTTAAAATAATAGTAATTCAAAAAATAAATTAAATAAATAGAACTCTATATTGTAAGCAATATTTATCCATGTAGGCAGTATTTAACCCTACTTTTAAATCAGAATGAAATATTTTTCTCTTTTGTCAACATTTAGGTTCCTTTTACTACTTAATCTGCATTTTAGTGAAGCATTCCTGGGGTGGTGAAAGACACTATGAAATAAATAAATTAATTAATTAATTAATAATAATAACACTCAATGCTCTTTCTGATGAAACTGATGAGATGTTACTGAATGCGTTCCAGACATGAAGGTAAAATGTGTTCCTCTGGAGCTGCTGCTTGTTTAACTCATGAGAGAGGTGAGAGGGAAGAGTTCAAACTTAACAAGTTGCACAAACATGGAATTATCCTCCAGATCTCGTGTGAGGAGCAGCAGCGACTTTCAACCTCTTCAGCATTTATCAGCACATACATCCAGGTCAACACTTGAGATTCTGGTGTTGTTTTTGCTTTAAAACTGAGAGACTCCACGTGTCCAGCCAGATCGCGTTTGCACGTCCCTCCATCTCCTCACCACATGGTTGACCTCACTGTCTTATTTCCTGACATCAACACTCTTCATCAAACCCACTGATCCTCACAAATCCAGAGCAATGCTGGTGTTTGTGTAGTAAATTGAAGTATGATTCAGGTGATGGTTTAGTGTGGATGGAGGGGCGGCAGGCGGGTGGAGCAGTGAGAAAAATGTGTGTTTAGATCATGAGGTGCGAGTCGCCGTGGTTAATTTAGAACGTTTAACTCTGCAGACGAGCTTCTCCATCACGCTGCTCACCGTCCCATTTGCATCCTTTGCATACGAGTCAATTTGCGCCTGAGCCGCTCCATAAATCAGCGAGCGCTCGGGCTGAGTCCTGCACACATTAACCCACTACTCACTGCCTTTAAAAAGCCAATTTAAAAGCCAATTTTCACAAAAAAGGAGAAGCGTTTGCTTACAGCTGAGGCTTGTCTAGTTCAGCACGACTCGATCAATCAGTTGCTGCTCTCAAACCTGCACATTTACACACACTCCAGTCACAAGTCCACCACAAAACCCTCTGAGCAAAAATGCTGCACTTTCCTCTCAAACAAAAACCAGAAAAATAAATGTACAAATTTCTAACACAGCTGAGAAACTCCAGATTGACGTTTGTTGGTTAAGTCACAGTGTAATATATTTCATGCCTAAGGAAGTGGAGAAAGAAATGATGTTTGAGTACGTTTTTGTTTAAAACTAAAATAAGTCTTTCTTTTTATTATTAATATGTTTTTTGCTGGTGTTAGCGGCATGGTCTGAGCTTCTATAATCGAACATTACTGATCAAACCATAACATAACATTTACTCCTTTGTATTACATGAATAATATTTGAAGAACTTTGTCGATAAACTGTTCGTTTGCTGATTTTGTGGCAGTCGTCATGCGCTCAGGGATATGGAGCAGGACTGGATGTTGGACATTCAGGTGGAATACTGAACTGCTTCACGTGGGTCACAAACACAAACGCATCCACGCAATGAGGACGGGCGAGTCTCCGGAGAACCGCGAAGAAAAAACACGGGAAAAACGAAACGATAAGAAAGTGCCTCCGGACTTTAGCACTCTGTTTACCTCGACCTCCTTCTCCATCAATAACACACGCGAGGAGAGAGGCTCAGCAGCCGCTCGGGCAGAACCAGCGCTCATGAAACACACACACACACACCATGCACACCACACACACACACACACCACACACACACCACACACACACCACACACACACACACAAACACCACATACACCACACACACATACCACACACACACCACATCCACACAGAGGCAGGCAGGAAATAATTGATGACCCCTTTCACGGGATCCTGAGACGGCACGTTGGGAAATCATTTTCAATCTTTGGCTTAGCAGATGAAACAAACGCTCCCGGCTTGCTTTGTCAATTCTCACTCCTTAGGGTCAAACAAAGCGGCTTTTTTCCACCAGACGCCGGCCGAGCGAGGCGAGAGCGCGAGCAGCCATGCTGAAAATGTCCCTTGTCCCCCACAAAATGGTGCAATGTAGCATTTCATTTAGCAGTGTGCTCTTATTTGTCTTTGACAGAGTTGTAATGGGACGAGGCTTCATACTCATTCAGCAGGACACCTTCACCTACACAACCTCCTCCTCCTCATCTTCCTCCTCCTCCAAACTTCACCTACTCACCCTCCACACTCACAAGACACATATGTGAGTTTTAACACACCTCCAAACACGTTCACCCCCTGCCCCTCAGACACGATGTGCGTCACTGGAACTGGAAGAGAGAGCATCAGGGAAAGCAAAGAGGAAGAAGAGGAGAAGTGTTAAACGATGGTGCGTGGAAACGACGGATTTATAATTACAGAATTACTGTCTCGATGAGCGCCACTTTGTCTTAAAAAGCATATTTAACTCATTACAGCCTAATTAACCCTGAATCCAACACACAGGAAGTACAATCAGTACAAGACGCTCCTGACAATTTTATATTTAAAGAGTTCTGTTTAGCAGTGAAAAATGCTTAAACACAAGATATTTTAAAGAGGATTTATTTGAAAGGCTGTAAGAGTGTAGAGGAGCTCGAGGTTTGCAGTAGCTGTAGTCTCACTTAGAGCTCCGGATTATTTGGTCATTTAGTTCCTCACAAAGACAGCAAACTCGGACTGTGTGTGTGAAGAGATGTATCATGTCTAACACTGGGACATCACACACACTCTTTTTGTGGGTCTGTGTGGTCTTTTGTGTGTGTGTGTGTGAGAGAGAGAGAAGCCAGAAGTGTGCTGTATTACCGAGACAATAGGCCCATATGGAGAGCAGAAGGTTGCTCCTCTGTCCCATTCAGCTGCAGTGCGGCCCCTCGCCCCTCTTGCCCCCTACAACTCCAGCACCGCACAGTCTGGGGTTAGCGCTTTAGCATGACAACTGATGAAAAAAGGAAAAGTCATTTTATTCCCATTTAAGGTCATTAATGGTGTGAACATGGGTGGCGGGGGGCAGCCGACGTGCCGAGTGAAAAGAGCGACCCACGAGGCCAGGACATAATGAAAAGATCATTTGGGGCTTCTCCTCCTTTCCCTGCTCTAAAGATACAACAGTGTGTGTTGTTGTTGCTTTAGTATGACAAGACAGCACAGCAGCAACCTCCACACACGAGATTAACTAACACTAATCCCCTAACAATAAAATATGAAACACAGTGTTGAGGAGCAACAAACACAAGTGAGCGTTTCCCCACAGTTACGACACATGGTAGTCGTAATACAGTTACATTGGGATTGTTCTGAATTTGACCCATTGATAGATTTATTCACATTCAAATTAAATTATGGTAATTTCTACCTCTATTTCTATTTCTGGTTTCAAATTATATTTAAAACTCCATGTCTAGTTTGAAATGTATATTTTTTAATGTATATTTTGTATTTTACTTATTTATTGTTTATTCCATGTGCCTTATTTGTTCTCTGTTCTGTTGTTCTCTGTTCTCTGCACTGAAAAAAAACCTGGAGCCACGTCGTCTCGTCTCTCTATGTATCCGTACAGTATACAGCAGAGATGACAATAAAGTTTACTTTGACTTTGACTTGTTGTATTTCCCTGAAATCCATAAAAATGCAACGACAAGTTTACATGCAGCTAAATCTGACTCGAGCTAACGGAGCTGCAGCGCTGGGACAGGAATGTGTTTCTCTATTAAAGGTTAAAGCAGAATGTCACGTTTAAGATAGAAAGCAGAAGTGTAACATCAGTGAGCAGCGCAGCTTCTGTTTGCCCGCACTGACTTACTTTCAACATCCAAAGACTCCACTTCCAACACACAGAAGCACCTGGAAGTAAGTGTGTTTGGAGACATTCGCCTGCAGTAGAAGAACACGACAGAAGCGTCTTCTTAAGGCAACAGAGCGTTTTTGCCGCATTCACACTGTTGCTGAAGACGTTGTTGAAATAATCCAAAGTACTCACATTGTATAATCTTACAGAATACACAAGTTACATTTTAGGATGCGCATATTGTAATGTGTAGTGGAACACAGTGGAACAGTAACACCTCACATGGTACCCCAAGTTGCAGAGTTTGTCCTGCACCTTCACAGGTGTCGTGTCCAGCCCAGCTGCACTGGATATTGGTACAGAAAAGGTGTCGATAATTATCCTTCCATCCACGTGTAATAAATTATGGCCGAGTCAAAATCCCTCCCTAATGGCTTAAGGACACTGCAGGTTTCCTCTAACCGAAGTGAAAGTTTATTGATCGTGTGCATAAATGCTGTTTTCAATGTTAATGGCCTAATTTGCTCTAATGCCTCACCTGGACGTTTTGTTGTCCAAGGACGTGCCGAAGCTCACCTAAAGCCGAAGACGCGGGTGGCGGTCGCCGCGGCGACACGGGGCTTCCTGTATGGAAATGTGGGGCATTGTGGGGGAAATTGATGATCACTCTGAGCATTAGTTCGTCTTGATTTGTTCTCCTCTGGGGTAATTACCATGGATTAATGTGGCTTTGCAGGGCGGCGAGAGCTAACGTGGGCCGTATCCATTTCCCAAATTGAATGTCTTTGGCTAATAAAGTGGCTAATAACACTCAGAGCTCCTGATGAGGCCTATGTGCTCTGTATCAATACCACTCTTCCTGACCTTCTTACTGCCATTACGCTGCTCTGTTCTCATGCTGTGCTTCTGCTTTATTCAAAGGTTTTGTGATTCTTATATTCGCTACTGTTTAATTCAGACTGATTTACTGAGTACACAACGAAATGCTTACTGTATGTTTGTACTGTAATTTTGAAAGTTATAAAATGTGTAGGCAATTCATAGAGCAGTCACAGGTACTGTATTTATTTATAAAGACAATATACAGCACTGTGCAAAAGTTTTAGGCAGGTGTGAAAAAATGCTGTAAACAAAGAATGCTTTCAGAAATATAAATAATGATTGTTTATTTTATCAATTTACAAAATGCAAAGTGTGCGAACAAAAGAAAAATCTAAATCAAATCAATATTTGGTGTTACTACCTTTTGCCTTCAAACCAGCATCAATTCTTATAGGTTCACTTGCACAAAGTCAGGGGTTTTGTAGGATTATAGTCATTATATTATTTTGTAGGATTATAGTCATTATATTATTTTGTAGGATTATAGTCATTATATTATTTTGTAGGATTATAGGATTATAGATCTGTGGTTAGTTCTCCAAGATGTTTGGAACAACCTACCAGCCGAGTTCCTTCAAAAACTGTGTGCAAGTGTACCTAGAAGAATTGATGCTGTTTTGAAGGCAAAGGGTGGTCACACCAAATATTGATTTGATTTAGATTTCTCTTTTGTTCATTCACTGAATTTTGTTGATTGATGAAAATAAATGATTAACACTTCCATTTCTGAAAGCATTCTTTGTTTACAGCATTTCTTTACAGCACAGTACTGTATATAAAGCAATGGTATGAAAAACTGGCGGATTTAAGGGAAGAGGTGTAATTTGTGCTCACAACTACTTAAAATGACCTTGTGCCAAATTCATGTCAATGACAATTATTTACTTTTGTCCGATCTCAGCCTCCAGAGTTAGTTGTGTAAGTCATCAAACAGAGAAACAGAAGAGTGGCCTTTTTTCATAGTTTTATAATCAGTTAAATATTCATTTTCATTCATTATTACACTGTTTTCTCATCTATTTCACACAAAACCTTTCAACAAAAGATAAAGAAACTGACTAAAAATTGACGAGGTCTGACTTTCTTGGCACTGCACTTGTTTTCTATCAAGAGTGAAGTGCAGGAGAGAGTGAGTCTGAAACAGCATCAAGTCCCGAACAGTCAGCGCTGGAGAAGGTGACAGCCACGATTAACCTTAAAGCAGGCCGTTTGTGAAATCAATGTCACTCACAGTTAATAACAGGTGTAATCAAATACATTATGCAAATCTAATTTGATGCTGCTTGCATTATGCAAATTGAGCAAATTGACTCCTAATATAATGAGTCATGACACCAGACCAGATAAGGACAGCTCTCTCTCACACACTGAGATCTTACAGGACCAGTCCCACACACAGCACCCAGCCTCCGTGCTGACCTCGAGAGAGGACCGATGATCACTACCACACTAAAAATCTAGTTCTACTTTGATTTATTCATGTTGTGTGTGACATTACGGGGATGAAGTCCACACTGAGTGACTGTGTAAAAGTGAACATCAGATGTGATCATACTGTTATGCTCATGTGTTACGTATAAATGAGTGCTACAGCTGTAATGCACATGAGAGCGTTAGATATTGGTGTTGGCCAATCATAACCTTCCCCTGAATTTCACAGCTAAAATGTGTTAATGACGGTGCAGTCTGCACGGAGGCCCTGCTGTCCAACACACCTGACCACAAACACACGGCCCACCCTCAGAGTGCATGACCCAGAGCGGAATTCTCATGTATCAGCTATAATATTGAGTCTTGGCAACATTGCATACATAGTGTGTATGGAAATGGAAAAGTAATGATATGAACTTTGCGTATCATGGTGTTGAGGATGCGCCTCTATGTACTAACACCACCACCAGAAACATTGGACTACTGTAACTCCCTAATGGCTGGACTTTCAATGAAAGCAACACGACTACTTCAGCTGATCCAGAATGCAGCTGCGAGACTTATCTTCAGCATTTCTAAATTCTCGCACTCCACACCTCTGCTGCGGAACCTGCACTGGCTCCCTGTGGCTACTCGCATCAGGTTCAAATCCCTAACACTTGCCTTCAAGGCCAAGGATGGATCTGCACCTCCTTACCTATCAGCACTTATTAAACAAGGTGTCACTTCTCGTCCTCTGAGAGCATCAACCTCTGCTCGTTTGGAACCACCTCTACTTAAGAGAAGAGGAAAACATGCTTCGAGACTCTTTGCAGTGCTGGTTCCTCAGTGGTGGAACCAACTTCCGCTTGCCGTTAGAACGGCCGAGTCCCTTGCTGTCTTCAAACATCTTCTGAAGACACACCTCTTCAAAGAGTATCTAGGGGATTAATTTACCCCTTACTATCTACGTTGTCTTATCCATCAAAAAAAACTAACAAAAAACCCCACTAACATGTCTGTCTGTGAACTTTCGTTTTTCTCTAACCCATTTTTCATTAAAGTATAAAACTTAGGCTGTGGTAATTTGGTTTAACTACAGTTGTTGACATAGTTTACAGATCTAAGAACAGTCGTGGACTACAAAGCACTGTTGTAAGTCGCTCTGGATAAGAGCATCTGCTAAATGCTATAAATGTAAATGTAAATTTAAGTGAGCAAGGTTCTCACGAATGCCAATTAAATGCTGTTTTCATTCAGAATCAACTGAATCTGGTGAAAGAGTTATTATAAAATAATGTAGTCAGTTCTTAATCACCTTTAACTTATAAATAAATAACGCCTGTGATTCCTGGTGAGTTACAGTACAGATGTCTCTACAACAGACCAACAGGATAACAAGTTCAATTCTGACACTGCAAAGTACCAGTGGTGCCATGACCTAAACACCTGGACATAGGAATGTTGCTTCAACATCGTCTCCCATATGTAATGCACCTCCATCTTCTGTCTGCAGTTGTCTTGCATTAAACAAGCTTCAGAGTTTGAACCAAAGACAACTGGACTTGTTTCACTTTTCATCCAGAAGTCTTCTTCAGAACTGAGGGGTGACACATCTTCAAGAACCTTACAGAAGGCCAGCTGCTACTGGGACCCCACACAATCTGTCTTAACAGCTGAATCAAAATTCAAGGTTGTTTTTCATCACATACATAATTACACAAATTCAACTTGTAGTGAAATGTATCCATGGAGACACAACTGAGAGCAGCTAGAGGGCTTTGTTTGGGATCAACAGTGGTGGCACTGCTACGTTTCAGCGCTCAGGTGTTTGCTTTTTGCTTTTTAACAACAAACATCAACCACTTTGCTCAGATGCTCTGCTGTTACTCACAAGTCACTTAACCTGGGGACAGTCTCCTTAAATATGCAGCATGTAGGTGCACAGTCACAGTCTGCAGAGCATTTGTCAGACTATACTGATCTTTTGATATTGTGATAATCATTTTTACAACACTGCACTTCGGTGTATCTCCTAAACACTGCTGAGACGTATCACCTTTACTATCAAAAACACCCACGAGGAGATTAGCACAGTTCATTTTATCGAACACTGCAAAGGAGCAGCTGAAGTCGAAGAGCAATTCCAGCAGCTGTATATATTCCTGTCGTCAAGGCCCAAATCTATCATGTCCGTCATTAACCTACACATCACCCGCTAATAAAAGCTCCGTCTCCGAGAGCGGCGCCGGAGTCTCTCTGGGTGGATGAAGCGTGTGCCGGGCAGATGGTGTGTAATATGCGGTTAAAGCGTCGCTGCCATCTCAGAATGGGCTCCTTTAAGGCAGATATACGGCTTCATCTGCGGCCCCGTAGCTCTCAGGCCCCTCATTAAGTATTCTGCTCATAAAGCCCAATGTTTTCCCGTAAATACCCAGGGAGCGCAGTGGGAGCGATCCCGAGCTGGCTGCCAGGAGCAGTCGAGGTTGAGTGAGTCCTCAGGCTGCTCTCTCTCACTTCAAAGAAAAACTTATCTATCCTATTTTTTTCATTATGTTAATCAAAATCTCCCCCAAATGCATTGCCATTTTTAGAAATCCCACTTGATCCAATTTTCACTGTTAAAAAAAGAATTTTAATTGGGCGCAAAAATATCTGTGTGGCAGAGACATCACCGGGCCAACAACGAGTCAACCAGCGACCTTGCACGCTGACATTTATCAAAGTGAGAGATTCAATGACATTGGAAACTGAAGTCTGCTGGTGCACTACTGTATAAATAGATGCAGGAGTTTGGAAAAGGTGCAGCAGTCATAATGAAATGTCGTGTTTCTGTGTTGTGCTAAATGTGGAGTCAGGTCATATCTCACTGCCCAGCGGTAACTAACACTAAACTAACTAAAACTAAACCTAAAACACGAAGAAGGTCTGGAAATTTAGATAGCACTGATTCAAAATGTAAGGAACCAACAAGTCATGAAAGTCACGGGAGACTGTACTGAGAGTCAGAGCCGGATTAACATAGTGTGGGGCCCCTTGGCAACTACGATTTAAGGCCCCGCCCCCCTGCACCCACACCCCAGCAACACACACACACACACACACAAACCCACACCTTTATCTTGTCAAACGGCTACATTCTGTTTCCTTCTTTTAGCCCAAACTACGCAAGTATTGGCGATCGATTTTTAGCTTTACTCTAGCCTAGGCCAGGAGAGATTTTGATGTGCACTGTGGACGAGTTCATTCCGATTGAGGGGAGGGGTATGCAATTGTGATTTTAAAAATGTTTTAGTGTGTTGTCTCTTTAGAAAATTCTATTTTTTTAATGATTAATGTATGATCTATATGTATATTTCCAATAAAAATTGTGCTACTTGTGCTAAATAATTTTGGGCCCCATTGGCTCAGGCCCCTGGGCACTTGCCCAATCAAGTCTATATATAATCCGGCCTTGCTGGCAGTCTGTTCTGCTTTTTAAGGTTAACAAGTACAGTGGAGTGAAAAGTGCAGAACTTTACAACATATACACTTTATCTAAACTGTGAGGATTGATTTCTCAACTTAAATCTAGATACAAAAATGTGCATTTAGTTGTTATGTCATGATGATTATTGTGTGTGGCATTCTAAGCGAGGTTGAGGCTCACCAACATGAGACATCTTCCTGCAAATGGAGTGGTGACGGTTTTAACTCCGTGTTGGAGCTGCAACTCTACCAGAACTCTCTTACCTAATAAAGCAGTCAGAGTAACTGTCAGTTCTATTGACCCTAAAGAGCAATTCAAGTTTAGTGACCATTTCTTCCCCTTAGCATCAAATGCTAAAGCAAACAAACCCCCTGGGTCAGTGCTTACCTCGTCACCTGCGGCGCTCTTACTCAGCGTCTGGAGATGCTCATCAAGTCTTGGCTGGACCACATAAAACCTGCATCACTGCACTTAAGGCTGGAGAAATGCTCTTTGTCAGGGCCAAGATCAGGTCTGGGGTTCGGTGTAAGCTGCTGGAAGTCTGTTCCCAGAACAATTATCATAGAGGTGCTAAAACACTGTGACGGTGTGGGATCAGCAGGGCAGGAGTCTGTTCAACAAAGTGGCAAAAGCACACAGGGAGTAAAAATGAGCTGTAAAGAGTTAAAATGAGCAAAGTGTCCTGTGCTTTTTCTCAACCGGGGCGGTGCTGTGGTGAATAATGTGACTGCAACCCTGAGCTGGGGGTTCCTGGAACAACTGCTAACCCTTAAACCAAGTTGCTGCAGGAAGACTGTCCCTGTGATTAGGATTAACTCTGGATAAGAGAATCTGTTAAATGCCATAAATCTACAGATGTTATCATAAATAATTATGCCACCATCAACACTTACCCTTGATCACATTTTCATCACATTTCTCCAATTCTTGCTGCTCTTTACTGGCTCTCACTGCATTGTAGGATTGAGTTGAAATATTTGATTACAAACCACCTTTTTATCACCTCTTATGACCACATGTCCTATCAGGTCCAGCATCCCACTCATGCTCCCAGAGTCCAGCTTAAAGCAAAGGGAGATCATGTGCTGTTATAGATCCTAAACTTTGGAATCAGCTGCCATACATTTGGCCCCAACATTTTCCTGATTTAAATCCTGCTTCAAAACTTTGCTTTTTAAATTAGCATAGTATTTGACTTTTGTCTTTGTTGCCTGTGTAATACAGTGGTGTGTATTATTCTGGTCTTACTTGTTCAACAGTTTTTAGGTGAAATGTGCTTTTGAAATAAATTAGATTTGATTTGAACCTCCACATGCCACGTGTGGCCCAGATGTTGTGTGTGCACGTCAAGGTTCAGCATCAGCACATGAATATTAAACTGTTTCATTATGAGTCTATGTCAGGGAATCCACAATGACAAGACCAGACACTGAAAGAATATGGACGAGGTTTATTTTTCCAACTGGCTCTTATGCTGTCTGATACTTCTAGCATGGTGAGTGCCATTAGAAATGGTGATGAAAGCCATCAGTGCTGCCCAGCTGGACTCCAGCACAGCTATAAAGCAACATTCCACCTCATCACAGCTCCCTCTAGCCACGCTTCTCTTCTTAAAATGAGGCTGGGTTGATACAGCGATGGCACACAGAAACTCGATCATAAAGATATATTTTTATGTTGATATTTCAATTTATACTGAGCATTTTAATGATTTATTTCAGATTACTATCTAATATTATTTTACTTTAAACTGCATTTTTATCTATAAATGTATATGGAAGAATAACCGCTCACAATTAACTCATTAGTGACATCATTTACACATGTACACACACATACACAACTCACTCCAACTCTATCCACTGTGCATGTTACAGCCTCACTATCAACACAAACGCGCACACACAGGCTCTGGTGATGGCTGCACACATCTATTAAGATGTTCCGACAGCGAGGATGGAGAAGAGAGGAAGACTTCATCTGAATTCATTATGAATGGATCTATATCTTATGTTTAGGGCCAAGGACACAATCTGCAGCACAATGCAAATATCCATCATTAAACACTGACACTTCATTTATCCTGGAAGGAAAGAAAAATGTTTTCCGGTGGCACAGTGGTCCAGAGTGCTTCATCTACGCAGACTGAAAAAGCAATTTCTAGACAAACGCATGTTGGCCACAATCGGGGGAAACATGTTTGTCTTCATCAGTCACAACTCTGCTCTGGAGCAATAAGATGGTAATACTGAGGAAAAATGGCCTCGATGGCTTATCCAAAGTGTACCTTAAAGAAGAGGTCACGGTATGTGTGTTTATATGTTGTAAAGGCCATTTCACGAGAGTGTGCACAGATACTAGCTGAAGTCTTCTGTACAGGTGACCTATTATGAATAAAAGGGAATTTTGCTATTTTAGAACTGAAAAAATCTTGCTTGTGAAAATCCAGCCTTACAAAAATAGAAGCACTTTGGCTAATCTCACTCCAAAATATAACTGTTGCTGATCACTGCATTTGTACTCTTTCATATCACACAAGATACAGTAAAGTGAAATGATCGACCTAACTGGGGGCTGGTTAAGAGCTACAGCTTTGCTAAATTACTGGTAAGTTTTAGCTTTTTAAATAGTGTTAACCCTAGTGTTAATAACTAAGCGTGAGCTGCTTGTTCAATGTCTCTCATGTAAACTGCTGGTTTATTCAGCCTCCGTTCTGCACTCCATGTGGTTTTGGGACACAAAAGGACACCCTCAGAGTGCCTGCTGTCTGTCTGCTGAGTGGGAGTTAATTATGGGTGTAAATGTTGGTGGAGAAGAGCGAAGGACCTCGTAAAATCTCTACAACTCAGCAGAAAAGCTCATCAGAGGTGGAGCAATGTCAACGTTTACAGGGAGGGTGGATGATCAAGGACCTAGAGGAAAACACTCTGCACACCGCTACATGTGACTACACAGGTGAAGCCTCCCGACATGTCAGTCACATGACAGAAAAAGTACGCCCCGCTCCCTGCTTAGTCTGAGTGGTAGTAATATTTTATATCATGATAAAAACCCTGAATTATATCATGGCATTGCTTGTTGATTTCCAGGCTATGGCATAAAAATTCAAGTTTAAAAGAACGTTCCAGTAGTAACTATGGCTGCCCAATCAGCGTTCAATGTGAAATAATGTTGAAGATGCATCGGGACATCGTACTGAATTGAATCATTGACCTAATAATCGTGATCGAATCGAATCGTCAGACCAGTGAAGGCTGACATCTCTAATATGTATAGCTAGTTTCTAAATAACATTTATTACCTCTTTCTTTTTTTTCCATTTTGGCATATGTGCATTATTCCATTGCTCTTCATTAAAATTTCCACAGCTGTTGTAAAAATCTATATATTTTGCTCAGCCACAAAACTACAGTGACTTTTCATCTGTGCACATATTGTAACCCAGAACTCTATTCTTAATGATCTGGAGGATTTAACCTCACTTCTACTGCTCTCTCACTTTTGAATGAATAAAATTCCTTCTTGATATATAACATACAAAACCCTGGGCACTAACCCATGTCATGTTAGCACTGTTTAGCACAAATTAATTCCTGTTTCCAGTTGATGTCAAATTCTACCTTCTGATCTTCGTTCTGCTGGAGCTCAGTGCTAACATGACTCCAGAAGGCAGCAGAAATAACAATGACACAGCAAAGAGAGTGCACCAGAAGCAGGGTTGTGTAATGTGTTGTGCTGTAGAGCTGCACGCTGCAGTTTAGTGTGATTTTGGACACAGTTCAGTACATCACACACACACACTGCATTGTTTTTCTGCCTCCTCTGCACTCCTGACTCATTTCAGCAGCTTATTATCGAACCGGTCTTCATCAGCTGACGTAGGTGTGTCAGAGCAGAGCAAAAACCTGTCAGTTTGCAGTTGACCATGAAGGGGAAAAAACACTACTTTTTACCAAATGATGCTCTCTAAATACATTCCACGCACTCCCATAATGACTAGATGTACATCATTTTACAGCTAACCCTAACCCTAACTTCAGTAACCAAATGCACATCGTTTACCTCTTTTAGTTTCCTAAATTCAACAAGCACATTTTCTATAAAGTCATTTTTCCTCATGGAGACCTCTCAAATGTCCCACAAAGCCATGCAAAATCAATAAAAGTGATTTTAGGGACAAAAAGTCCCCAAAAGGTCCCCACAACACATTAAAACGTGGTACACACACTAGTGTGTTGAACTAAATAAAGGGAATCCAGTTTGGCTTTTAAATGGTGTGAGTGGATTAGAGTGTTATGGATATAAAGCATCCTCAGTGTGTGTGTGTGTGTGTGTGTTGTAGTGAGAGTGGTGATTCTGACGGATGCTCCAGTAGGACCTGGTGTTTTGGTGTTTATTGATTTTCTCTCCCGTTACGATCTCTTCACTCTCTCCTTGTCTCTCTCTGATCAGCTCATTTACATGTGAACCAGTCACTGCTGCAAGCAATTAGCTCCACAGGTTCATTACAACTCACACACACTCCTTCATTCATCACTCAGCAGCTGCAGCACACACACACACACGGTTATGAAGGGTAGTTGGTGAGTGATGATGCAGCAGTAGTGAAGGAACGCAGCTCCGTTCCTGCACAAACCTGCACTCACCCTGGACAACCGATTGGCAGGCCGCTGGTGTTTGTAGAATTACATTTGAAACTCAGGTCCCGAACGGTACACGCTGCTCCAACTGCATGTGACTCAGGCGTGTAAAATACAAATCCAGCAGTGGAAGTGCGGTGCGCTGAGTGCAGCTCATCTCAAAATCCCAACACCAAGCTGATAAAACCTCCACCTGATCACAACTACAAGCTGCCAGAGCAGCATGTTTACATTTACAGCATTTAGCACAGGTGTTTACCCAGAGCAACTCACATCCCCTGATCAGAGGGGCAGTCTATCTAGTGCAACTCGAGGTGAAGGGTCTTACACAGAGGCCCAGCGGTGGTTCCAGCAACTTAAACCCACAATTTTATCTTTCTGTTCGTCCAGGAGATGGTACTTCTGAGAGCTGGAATCGAAGGCAGCTGAACTTCATTTAGGTTCTCAAAGTTTCATCTGAAACCCTCGTTTAGAACCAAATAAACCTTTCACACACTGACACACACACACACACACACACACACACACAGAAAACCCTTCAGCAACACACACAAGGGAAATACACACACACACACACACTTCTAGGGTTAAAAAAAGGGGGGAAATCATTTATTTTGTACTTCACTGGTAATTTGCTTTTTTCTTCCTTTTTGCAGGAATTCTCCATTTCCCTATAAAATGAAAATTCATCCAGAATTACATCTTATGTCATTATTATGTTTATTAAGCGTGGATGATGTATACGGGGGGCGCTGGCGCACTGCTGAGAGCTTAATGATGCATAAGATTAAACTGAAGAGCTCAGCTGTGCTACCACTTTTCTCCTAACACACACACACAGCCATGCTTGTGCTTGCTCTCCCTAACTCTCTCTCTCACACACACTCAGGGTCATGCTTGCTCACACACACCTACAGTCATTTGTGCTCTCTCTTGTGAGGAATGGATCTCAGGAGGAAGATGATGTTGCTGTTTAATGTGCAAAATCTTTATCTTCCTCGAGCAACTACTTTGTCTTGTCTCTGTGTAACTTTTCTTATTCTCTCTCTCTCGCTCCCTCCAAAGCTCTCAGTGTCTTTGTGATGCTGTCATTGCCGTTGACAACGTCCTCCTTCCTCTGCTGGACAGCCTGGTGTGGTCTCTGTGTGCGGGTTTGGGCTCCGACCCTCAGTGCCCCGCCCCCTCGAGTGATGGACACCTCACCACGCTCCAATCATTAGTCTCCTCGACCCCATCACGCCGCCTTCTATTAGCGCCCGAGACCCCGCGCCGCCCCCGCCGGACGCCGTCGCCGCAAAAAACTAATTCTCCTTTTAATAATGTGTCAGGAGGAGCCGGGGACGTCATAAATTATGTGGTGGAGCTGCGGTAGAGCCGGGAGAGGGAGGGAGGGAGGGGGCAAGAATCAAAGCTAAGGCTTGACAGTTTGTAAGAGATAAAAAAATATGGTGCAGATGCGACGAGTTGTTATGTCGTGACCAAATGGAGCCAGTAGAGCGGCGCTGTACTGAGAGAGGAAGAGTCTCCTGGTGCAGTGTTCCAGCAAACACACTCTGGTCAGTCTGCAGATGAGTTTACATTTACACACTAAAGCGGCCTGGCCTCTAACCGCTAATTCCTCTCTCATCAGTGCAATTATTACAGGAAAATTAACAAATCAGAACGGTGCTATTTATCACTAACAGCACACAGAGCTTTACTGTGCTTTTCCATCCAGATTTTGCCAGTGCCAAATAAAAACAAAAGTCACATGTTTTACAGTTCATATTGTTATTATAAAATATAGTGAGTGATCACATTTACTCAGACCTGCTCTTCACCAAGACAAATCTCTGCAGCGTGGATTTACTCTATTATTCATGTGTTATTAAACTGTAGTTAGATGTTTATAACATGTCAGAGCAGAGCGGAGCCTGTGTATGCAGATATACAACACGGACATCAGGTCTTAAAGGTGGAATCTGTGTGTGTGCGTGTGTGTGGGTAGGGGAGGAGAGATGAGCTATATCAGCTGCAGGGTTATGCTCTTTGTACTCGTGTCAATATTCCACAAACGATCAACATGCATCATAATTCCCCCTCGGCCCGTCAGTGGACAACTAAGCCCCGCCTCCACCGGCCCGCAGCGCCACGGCAACGTGATAAATGCCTCAGACGGGCGGAAGGAACCGTGTGAAATAAAGAGGTATGTTCCAACAAGTCCTGTCAAAATGCTATTGATTTAACCATGTGCAGAAACACACACACACAGTGGCGGTGCAGTGTGTAGGAGTTTCTGCAGAGATGTAACCTCCAGCAGCTCCGTGTCCTCCTTCAACCCTCACAAGCTGGTAAAGGCCACGCCGAGTGATGATGGCTACAGCTCTACACCTCTCCTAACACACACCCCTCTGGCTCAGCTGATAGTGTCTGATTTCAGGTGAATCTGATGAGCTGCTCATGGTTACACAACAACAAACCTTCATCAACTAGATAAAGACTGTGACATCATAAAGGAAAAGTCGCTATGACAACGTGAGCGGAGCGGAGAGAGAGAGAGAGAGTTGGAGAGTTGGAGCTTGACCTTAACCTTGAGCTCGACCCTGACCATGTGAGACGAGTCCAGACTCTAATCACTCATCATCTCCAGTCTGATTTCCAGCTCAGTGAGGTAGACTCCATAAAACACACCAACAACACGCTAAATAAACCATAACCCACAACACACACACACACACACACATTAACCCACAACACACACTCTCACTACCACACACACACACACACACACATTAACCCTAACCCACAGCACACACTCTCTCACTACCACACACACACACACACACACACACATTAACCCTAACCCACAGGGCTGCTTTAGGGGAGTAGCTTTTCAACTTAAATACTCTTTGCAGCAGATCACCAGTATGAAGCTCCTTTTTAAAATGCTGTAGATTGTAACTAGAGGTGGACTGATGTAGAGACAAATACTACATTATTATAAAATATTTTCTCTCTCTGAAGCTGGGTATTTTCAACTAGCAGCTGTTTGTGATTAGTGTTCAATTGGCATCTGATTAGCTAATGTGTACCCATTGCATTACAGTGTGCTCTTGGCAGCTATGAGATGGAGTCAGAGGAGGGAATCCACTTTGGACACGATGGAAGCAAGAATTTGTGGCCCCTGAAATAGCTCGGCTGTAATTAAGTTACTTTTATTCTTAAGTAGAGTGTAGCTTGAACAGCTCCCGTTAAAAAGCAGCTTCCACAACACTGGTCTTAGCAATGTGTCATTATCATCATGAACAGAGTCATCTGAGTTTGCGCTGATCATGAACTGTTACAAAACACAAAGTGCAGCAACTCGGGGTTTAGGGCCTTGATCAGGGTCCCAGTGGCGGTAGTGCCGGAGCAAGAATGGAGCTGGATTTGAGGCTACAACCTCCTGATGCTACCACTAGATGTTTTTAATGTGATGTAACATCAGACTGTGTGTAATGTCTGTATAACCGGCAAGTTGCGCAGTTCGAGGACGAGTGTGTTGTTTAACAAAGCCACTCATCTGAGACATCTGCCTGCTTACTCCAACACACACTTCCACGTCAGATTCGTCAGCTGACACGCCAGTTTGGTTTCAGGTCACAGTACAAGGTGTAAATAAACTTCACACGTGTCATGTAAGTCTAGAATTAACCAGTGGGTTGAACAAGCTAATTCTCTCATCAATTGGAAACTACACGAAAATATCTTTTGTGATCTTTTTGTTGATAACAAGGGGCATATGATTCATAGTCAGTATAATTAATAGGAATGTCAGAGAAATTATATTAATAGCATCTTAGGTGGCATCAATTTGCTTTAGATTGCCTTTTTGACAAGCTGCTTTAATTAAAAATATCAACACACGCTCTGAAGTACTGTAGCTGTTTCAGGAAAATATCAAATACGTCGCCATCTGGTATTTTCCACCTGTCTTGTCTCATGGCTAATTAGAAGTAATGCAGTTAAGAATGGCAAAATGACAAAGGCTCCGGGTCAGGAGCAGGAAAAAGCTGCTAACAGGTTAGAAGTGTGACTTTTACGTGAGGTGAAATGATTCGGAGTTTTGTTGGATCTGGACATGTATCGGTTTTATATTCACAGGATTCTCAGCTCATTAGACCCAAAACCCACAACTCGTCTCCGGGATACAGACTGCTTCGAGACTTTAACCTAGACTTGTTCTCTAACCCTAAAGAGCAACAACTTAACACTGTTATTCCCCAGACCTTTATTGCAGCAAAATTACTGTTTATTTTTTAATGAACGTTGATGATATATTTTTAAAAATTACATTGTTTTTGAACTGCATTTTGCAAAAAATCATTTGCAGAACGTTATGCAGTTTACCAATCAAGACATGAAAATAACATCTTATTACTTAATTTCTCGGGCGTCACGGTGGTGAGGGGGTTAGTGCTGCCGCCTCACATAGAGAAGGTCCTGGGTTCAGTCCCCCGGTCGGTTGGTGTGGAGTTTGCATGCTCTCCCTGTCTTCACGTTTTTTCTCCGTGTGCTCTGGTTTCCTCCCACAGTCCAAAAGCATGCAGTATAAGTTAATTGGTGACTCTAAATTGGCCCTGTGAGGTGTGAATGTGACTGTGAATGTGTGTGTTTGTGCCCTGTGGTGTGTTGGCGCCTGTCCAGGGCTGGTCCCCGCCTTGCGCACGTAAGTTCCCGGGATAGGCTCCGTTCCCCCGCGTCCCCAGTCGGGATTAAGTGCTTCAGATAATGAATGAATGAAAACATAATTTCTCAATTTCTGTGCTTTTATAAGTGAGAGATTATTTGTCATTGTGAACACAGCACCGCACACAGTGCACCACAACAATGTGAGCTCTGCATTTGTATGTGTGTGTGTGTGTATGTGTGTGTGTATGTGTGCATGTCAGTATGTGTGTGTGTGCGTGAGTGTGTGTGTGTGCACGTGTCAGTGTGTGTGTGTGTGTGTGGAGTCTCTGCTCAGTAACTATGCGTCATGCTTTGCTTCCTCTGACGTGTAATTATTTTTTCCCATTAAACACTCGGCCACGTTGCACTTCGTCCTTGCGTGTGAAATTTCAATCCGCCGCGTTAACACAAACATAACGAGATGCCACTACAAAGAAAATAACGCACTGTCAATGCGCAGAGAAACACAAGCAAAAATAATCATTTGTAATTTGAGGCTGACGCGCATGTTAACGTCTCGACAAAACACAGGAAAAAATTAATAGCTTTCTGCCACAAAAAAGGGTACATGATGGATATGAGCTCATTTACATATACACACACACGGACTGTAGCGTGGACACACTCTAAATCTCATGAGGCTGTGTGTAGGTGTGTGTGTGTGTGTGTGTAGTTTGTGTGTGTATGTGTGTGTGTGTGTGTGTGAGTGAGTGTGTGTGTGTGAGTGAGTGTGTGTGTGTGTGTGTGAGTAGTTTGTGTGTGTGTGTGAGTGAGTGTGTGAGTAGTTTGTGTGTGTGTGTGTGTGTGTGTG
>JAVGVS010000754.1:0-60000 GCA_032718565.1 Distichodus sexfasciatus
TAATAATATCTTACTGGCAAAACGTTTAAAATAAGATTTTTAATAATATATTTTTATAAGACTGATCAAAGTAGAGAGATGTTTATATTTGTAACAATAAGTTTCCAATAATTTTACAAATAAATGTAACAAAAATCACTATTAATTTAATTGAAGTGTCGTACAAGCGTTTAATGATTAATGCGACATGGAATCGTATCTAATGTGTTGTTGTTTAAAGTAATATTCTCCCACCACTCGTACCAGGTGATTTTAATGTTAGTAATAAGTGAGAACAGGAGTAAGCCTCGTACCGAATTTGCTGTGGTCCTTCCTGGTGCCCTGCACGGTTCCGTCGGGCAGGATCTCCAGATGGTAGCCGGTCCTGCAGTAGAGCTGGCGGCGCCGCAAGATGCCCTTCAGGTGCGTCAAATCGGCGGCGGTGCTGCGCGACAGGCGCTCGGCGGACACCAGGTGCTCGGCAGGGGGCGGCGAGAGGACCAACTGCGGGGTCAGGAGGTTCTCCAAACCGGGAGAGAAGCTGCCCAGAGCGCCCATAGCAAAGAGACAAGTCAGCTCCGGTCAGAAAAGTTAATCTCTCTCTCTCTCTCTCTTTATATATTATATCCAACAGTGGTGATGAGCGCGAGGATGCTGCTCGCTCTCACGGTGCGCGTCGTGCAAAAATGAAGGCTCCTGGCACGAGATTGCCCCTTAAATAGCCCTCCCATGCACGCAAATGCCCCCTTGACATATGCAAATGAGCGCCTTTAATAGAGCTCCCGTGTTTGAAGCGCGAACTCCTTGATCGTTTTGATGATCTGCGTTTGATGATCAGGATGATGATCGGTTTCATCCACGCGCCCCGCGGACTGACACTGAAGTGCGCCAAGTGGCACGAGAAGCCGCGCGCACGAGAGAGAGAGAGAGAGAGAGAGAGAGAGAGAGAGAGAGAACCTTAATTCCAAATTGCGGGAGAGTGAAGAGTGTGTAGCGCCGCGTCGCAGAGATGCGCAGTGCGCTCCTGTGTGTGTGTGTGTGTGTGTGGTAGCGTAAAGCGCTCCGGCTCCAATCCCCGGGTGTGTGTATGTGTGAGAGTGTGTGTGTGTGTGTGTGTGTGTGTGCGCTGGCGCACGAGAGAGTGTCGGTTGTGCACGAGAGACGCCGCGAGGCAGGTGGAAAGGAGGGGAAAAGGAGGAGAGGCGGAGTTTGGACTGTGTGTGAGTGAGAGAGTAAAAGAGAGAGAGAGGTTAGATAGCAACACAGAGTGAGAGTGGGTTCCGAAGACAGAGAGAGCAGATAGACGGCTATGCCAAGAGAGATTACTCTAACACATAAGTGATTTTGTCGTCTATTGTAATTTGTCGTTTTATGGCGCAGTGTAAAGCACACACAGCGTCCTACTGCACACTTGCGCAAACTCCATCAGCTGTGTGTTAACTCGTTTACTGATCTGCATGCGCTTTGAACACTTTTCTCTTAATTGCTCTCTGAATAGAGAATCAAAGCCCCCCGGCAGATCAAAGTTGAGAAAGCCAGTGTTAGTTTTTCCCCCCCGCTCTTCATGCGCTGCACTTAAAGAAGAGCTATTAACACAAAAGAGGAGAGGCCGTTTGATGGCAAATCACCCTGATACTGCGGGGCACAGGACAGCTGCTGAAATTCCCCCGCATAACGCATTATAACACGTCCACGACTTGCAGTGATATGAAAGACGGTGCGCCACAACATATAGCCCCCTCTACGCCCCCTCCACTGCTGAATCATAAAAATAAAATAAAGCTGAGAAAAAACATAGACCAAAATGACTTGAAGAAGAATCAACATAGAAAAATCTTAATTCAATCTGGAAATCTGAAAGTATAAAATATGTTTTTAAATTTGTGCCACCGAGCAAAAAGTTTTTTTATGGATCATAACATTTTTCATGATATATTTACAGTGTTTAAATATATTTAAGAAATAAATGTCATAAATGTATATACTGTATTTAAGATGGACTTCCGACTTCGCAGCACCAAGCAAAAATACGTTTTATGGACCTAATAATGTTTCTTCAATTACATAATTCCAAAGTTTCTTAATATATAAATATGCTTTTAAAAATAAATATTCTATATTATGGAGCCAATAGTGCTCAAATCATTCCCGTATTTCTTCATAAAAATTAATAGATGAAAGTACTACAACTCTTAAAGACAGAGGTGCCTAAATGGGTTCTTTGGAATGATGAGATAAAAGAAGAATCTTTAAAGGGATCATTATTAATCGTTTTTAAAAGAATAACAGAGGTCTGAAGAACCTCTTTTCCAGCCGCAACGCCCTCCTTCATAAAGGGTTCTCAAAAACACCCCTTATCCGCATCAAAACTCCACTTAGGAACCTTCACTGCCCCGTGAAGTCACTGATTGACCACGCGCCCAATGAGCCGAACCGGACCGGTACGATGCTCATTTATCAGCCGCTCATTTGTATTTATGACGTCCAAAAATACCTCCAAACCAAATCGATGCGCCCGACTAACGCAGGATCAATGGGCGATCGATGGCGCGCAATAGAGACGTCAGTTACATGCCAAATCGAATTGTTCCCAGGGTCAAGGCTTAATGCTCTTTGAGAATAAAACGTTCATTAGCTTTCATGATAAAAAAAAAGCTTCGGGGATACATAAAAGAGACAGATGCCCGCTTTAATGCTTTTACAATGCAAGTTAAGTCGAGCGTGTGATTCTGGAGCACTTGATGGTGCCTGAGCTGTAATTGTGGGGTGCGTGTGTGTGTGTCTTGTTAACATTTGTATATTGAGAGAGATATCTTTTACTTAATAGATGATAGATGGTTCCTATATACGAAATAAAAGGAAAAAAAGTTATAAGTAGTAAAATGAAGAACTAGGAAGAAAAAGAAGCCGATTTGAATTATTATTTGTCCAGAATAGTAACAATAACCCAAAAATATTAAGCCATTCAACTAAGCAAAAGACCATTTAATGACCTTTTAAGTTTGCTGATCAGAGATACATTAAAGACAGCTTTAAATGGAAATCAAAAGGATGAAAAACATTGGCTTCATTGGCGTCGACTCTGCAAACGTTAGTACTTAAATACAATTAAATTATTTTTTTCTCCACTTTGGGGACTTATTCATATCTATTTATTTAGTTTCTTCTATGCAGTCATGTGAGCATCAGTGTGAGAGTTACCACGTCTTTTAAGCGCGCGTGTACAGTATATGTCAGGGTCCGGTTCAGCACGCGCTCCGGTACGAGCGCGAGCGCCGCTAGGGGCGAACGAGTAAGCGCGCGCCTGCATGCTTGATCTCGCGATGAACGAGAGCGCGAAATCTTGCCGAACTGGTGCATACAGCAACAACAATGGCCGCCCTGCGCAGGATAGGAGCGATGCTGAGCGGGTTCCGAGCCCGTACTCGTCCTCCTCCTGCTCCACCGGCGGCGGGAGTGTTCGGGGTTAAATCGGGAACCGAGTGGCGTCCGTGGCGGAGCGGCGCCGCGGGGCTGGGAGTCGCGGTCGGCGGCGCGGTGCTTTATTTCGGTTACCGGGAAATGCACGGGAGAGGATCAGCAGCAGCAGTGCCGGGGAGCCGGGCATCCTTTCCACGTCTGCCCGCGGTGGCTGCCAAGGAGACGGTGAGAAAGTCCAAGTGCAACGTTCTACCGGTTCTTTTCGATCAGAGTCGAAAGCACGTTTAATTTACAGCTCGAACCACGAACCGACTCTCCACGACTTGTACCAGGTTGTGGTTGCTGTGGGCTTTTGCCCGAAACATCTAGACGATAGACCCTGTTGCCGAAAACTGTACACTCTTTAAAATGTGTTCATTATCTACAGTGTTGGATTTGAGTTTTATAGTAGGCTGTTTAAATGGGAATTAGCTTTTTCAGGCTCTCACTGTGACATGATTTGGTCAAAAAGTCGTGTCACACTTTAATACTTTAATAAGATACGCCATGACACTGTGGTTCTTTGACTTATTGATCAATGAAATGTAACATTCATGTAGAAACTAAAGTGTAACAAGAGACTGAAATTATGAGTTTAGGTAATTAACATGACCCGTTTGATTTTCCTTTTTAACTTTTTAACTAAACAATTTAATTTTGGTTGAACCAGATGGATTTATTTACAGTGTATGACACCAACCAATGAATCCAAAATAGTTATTTAAGCCTAATTAGCATCCTTATGAATCTAAAATGTTTCAATGACAAAATGAGTGTTATGTGAAAGCACATTTCAAGGAAGCAATTTTTATGAGTTCATACTTTATTTTTTCAGTTACTTTTTGTAATTAATAATTAAAATAAATAAAAGTCAAATAGATATTAATTAATACATGTCTAGTTGTAAAACTTGATAATCAGCTTGTACGTGGTCGCTCTCCGCTGCGTCACGGTGCTGAAACGCTTGTCACATGTGACACGTGCAATTAACCTAATGATACACTATTGGAAAAAAATATACATTTTTAAAAGTGTGACGCTTTGCTTACAATAAGTTAATTTAAAAAAATAAACGTCAGGCTTATAAATCAAGTTTTAACAAGCCCTTTATTTTTAAGATCGTCTACTTTCACGAAGTTACGCATATTTATTAAAACGTATTTACATACATTATAATGTACATACACAACAATTTTCTTCTTTTTTTTCGATTTAAAAGTTCTCCCTCAAACCCTCAAGCAAAAGTTTCAGAACTTTCAGAATATTTAACAGTGTGGCAAGGTCAGAGAATTTTGGCAAAAGAAGGTCGTGAGTAAACCCAGCGGCGGCCATTTTGCCCCTTTTGGCGGGTGGCCGCGCCGCGTTGCCATGGAGCCCGTTCGGACTTTTTCCGTTGAGCAAAGCGGAGAGTTTTCAAGAGGAAACTCTGACTTTCTTTCCTCTTTTTCATCCCTCATGTCAGTCCTTCACTTCAGAAGTCACTTTGTGTTCGCTGACTGTCTGTAGATGAAGGAAAACGGACACGTTGACATAATTTTGAACCGATTTCGCACCTTTCAGATCAGTGTCCATTGTTCCGTACTTTAAAGGGATTGCGACTTATGCTAATGGTCCCCATTAGCCTTCATTCACTGTTAGCCACGTTAGCGGGTTTAGGCGGAGTACCCTGCTAGCATGATTATCAAACAAGTGCATGATGTATTAAAAGTATATGTTTGTGTTGCATGTTTATTTCTTTGAAATAAAATCAGTTTGGACAAGTTTTCAACTTTAAAAAGAGAATTAATAAAGATTAACGACTACAATTAAAACAGAAGGAAATGCTTCAGAACTATTTTTGTAGTAACATTGTGTAATATATGCATTTTAGTAGCCGTATCATTCATACATTTAATGAATGTACAAAATGTACTGTTACAAAGGTATAGTTTAAGTTTAAATAGTTTAAAAAGGGGGCAGGTTTGTATGTCAGTACTCAGAGAAATTCATAGACAAGTCAGGAACAAATACTGTAATGCAGTGTTCACAGATGAATAGTTATAAACATAAGAAATATGTAAGTAAAATGAATATGGACCACACTAAATAAATGTTGCTGAACATTTTAGATTTAGGCATCGTTATAGTCTGAAAAGCTCCGTTAGACTATGAAGTAGAAATACAGTCACGTACCAAGTGTTGAACACAGTTTCCACAATTTACAGCCTTTCTGTGTGTTTTAATATAATGCATTGGATCATGCGCATGGAAACATTCTGCTTTCTGGCATGTTTTTATTAACACTCCTCTAAAATGATAGAAATGTAACTAAAAAGTGCAAGTCAGTCCCCAAACACGTACATTTTTGGAACCCACTTTGACAGTAGAACATATTAATAACCATGACTTTTGATCTTAAAAATGTCTGATTCTGCATTGCATTAAAAAAAATCACAGGAGGGTGTGTAAAACTATTTCTGGGTGGACATGAAGAGCGAGTTCTGCATACCTTCCTCCTTTCTGTGTGCGTTTGCAATGCTTGTTTTTTTAAACTTCCTTTCTCGTTCCGTACGTCGTGATCTCAGGCAATATTTGAGAAACCCGCCAGACTTGTTCTCCGATTGTTGTAGGCCAGACCGGGAGACTTCGAGGACGGAGACGTCTACATGTCGTCTCACGAGCACCGCTTCCATCTGTTCAGCTCGGTGGAGTACGAGGGCCAGCTCTACATGACGCCTCAGAACTTCATCGAGTCGGTCACCATGAGCGAGCCTCGGAGTGAGTTTAACTTCCGTCCACGAAACCCTCACATTGAGGCAAAAAAAGATGCATCACATTAACGCGCTAAAGCGTCCATCAGAGGTGTGACTGAACTGTTGTCCAAATGCATAGTTGGGTTGACCCCAGCCCTTTGCTACACGCCTTACAGTTTGTGGCATGTAGATGACAAAACTGGTCTGGAATGGAACGTGTGTGTGTGTGTGTGTGTGTGTGTACATAAGAGAGAAATCCATCATGGAGTTTGTGTTCTGTATGAAGCTGAAGAAGTCATTCTCATATCATCTAATATGGCTTTCCATCTCTCTCTCTTCTCTCTGAAAGACAAAAAACCATGGAGGTCCCTCACTAAACAGGTCTGTCAGAAAACTACATGCTTTATTTCTACTCACATTACATGTAACACATGCAAGAGAGCACTAATGTGTGGATTATAACACCTACTAACTAGGGGTCGGTCGATTATTGCCGCCGATATTTTTCACGGTTATCAGTGTCAGTGATTGATTACTACTTTGGCTCTGATGCGGCTGTCTCTCTTGCTAAAGTGGGACTGCTAACTGAGAGGCAAATTTCATAATTTACCTTTTACTCATTGTATT
Organism: Distichodus sexfasciatus; assembly: GCA_032718565.1. Taxonomy (NCBI): domain Eukaryota; kingdom Metazoa; phylum Chordata; class Actinopteri; order Characiformes; family Distichodontidae; genus Distichodus; species Distichodus sexfasciatus. The sequence goes on from JAVGVS010000754.1 coordinate 6,798, forward strand.
ACTTTCTAAAACTTAATAAAGTTACTTCACTTGTTTATCTTTATTTTAAAATGCCTGCTGTGAGCTCCCTGCACGTTCATTTTGTTCTTGACAAATAAGTTAAGATGCTAAAGTGTAGCGTGTAGATTTGATATTCCAATTTCTGGGCCCAGGAGCTGGAGAAGATCCTGACAGAAACTCCTCCAGTGTGGAAAGGAACGTCCAAACTGTTCCGGAATCTTCGTGAGCGAGGTAAGATCTTCCAACGGTTCTATCAGTTGTATTCGTGGGGCGATGAGTGCGGGCGTGCACATTAAGGGTCGAGCGATTATCGGCCCGGAGTGCGTTTCCCAAAAGCATAGTTGCTAACGTATTGCTAATTTTCGCCAATCAGCAGTGAAGCTTGAAGACACTGCAAGTTTAGCATTCTAAATTTTGGCCCCAATTTCCACTATTGCAGCGCTCAAATGTTAATGTTACGTTCCCACTAGAATGTGGAAAAGTGCCTGAAAGGTTTCTCTTCTTCATCAGTCACTCAACCTTTTTCGAATCTGCTACATGGCGAGTCATCAACCGAAAAAGTAAATCACTGAAAGTGTAAATAACTGTAAGGAAGGCCAGGGACGCGAAAGCTGCAATTAAACCCTTTGCTCTCGTGAAGCCCCGAGCCGCTAACTCCCAGTGGTGATAATTACACGCTCGTGCCGCTGGCTGTAAACACAGCAGGGCAGCGAAAAATAAGAACGCCCGACTCCCACTCTTCCTCGCCCGTCCTCGTAAACGCTTCTCTTTCTTAAGCGGCAGCATTACCCGCGTTACCTCGTTAGCCGAGCGGGTCCGAGCTGTACGCAGCAGCGGTGGCTAGCGAGGGCAGAGCGCCAGATAATCGGAGGCTAATTGGAGCGCGGATGCTAGGGGCTGCAAGTCTCTGGGGAAGGGTTTCTAGGCAAAGCGGAAACTCGGGGGGGATTCTGGAGGATGTGCGAGAGGCGAACGGAATTTAACCCTTTTATTTCCAAGTGTTTTCCCGGAGGACCTTCTCTTGAACTGGGTTTACGGCGAGGTTGTGCAGTTTGATTACGTTTAAAGAGGTAAAAAGCTGAAGAAGACGGTAAATCGGAAGGTAGACGGTGAAAAGTAATAATGCTGGGACCTCTGGAGCAACATTTTTAGAGTGGTTTTGAGCCTTACCTACCATACTATGAAGTGCGGAGGTACGCGGCTCATGCAGCAGTGTTTGGTGCCTCTTTAAAGTGTTCTCAGGTCTGCGATTAGAGATCAGATTGAGGTTACTTTAGTTTTTGTGTGTTTACCAGTGAGTGTGGACTCTGCGTTCCTCTCCGTGTCGCCTTCTCCTACAAAAGCATGCCTGGCCTTTCCTTTGTTTGACTACCTGCACCATCGTTCAAATGAAACGTCATTTTACACAAACTCTTAGAAATGAGAAACGGCTCCGTTATGGAAACCGCTGGCTGGAGCCAGACCTCGTCGCAGAGGCATCGTGGAACGTACGGAATGTGAATTCGTTGCGCGCTTGGTTTGCTGTACTGATTTAATGTGCACATAAGCGAGCCCTCTAAAGACACAAACAGAACGTTAACAGCCCCGTTAAAATAAAAGAGCCATTCCGACGTTCCCAAAGAGCCCAAACGTGAGCTGAAAGTAAAGTGGAGTGGAGGCTGTGGACCACAGAACCTGGTCAGGGTCGGCTAAGGCACTTCTGTAAGTCTGCGTATCATTACATTTTTCAAACACCAAAAATCAAACCCCAGAAAGCTCGTTGATCATTAAGTCAGTGTATCGATGTACTTGATATGAGTGGACGCGGTGGTGTTAAATCAGCATGTGGTGATGTCTCGTATCCATCGTCGGCTGCTGAACTGGATCCAGTCAAAATCATATCATAGCAGACTTATCCGCAGAATCTCTTGTCGTTTTACGCTCATATCTGCTTTCACACGCAAAAACTTATAAGTAGCTAAATTGTGTTTGCCTCACAATTCACAGGTGAGTTCACACATGGGCTGTGTCCCAAGCCGCGTACTACCGCACTTAATAGTATGGTAGGTAATGTGTTATTATCATACTTTCTTAGTGGTAGTATGCATCTCAGGAAATCGCTGGGGTTGTAGCTTAATGGCTCTCTATGCACTAGGTAGTGCACATGGAGAGTCAGACGTGCCCTATTTGACTTGTTACACTACATAGGGCGTTTGGGAAGTTGTGCACTACGTTGTGTCCTCGCTCCACTCTGCGTTCTCACTCGCCTGACTTGGTGCTGTGTTAGAACTATTTTTGTGCCAAAATTCTGAGCGTGCAGTGGAACTATCTTATCTTTACGCGCACCACTCTGCCTTCCTCTTTTATCGGTATCGGCAGATAAACGCATGAAAAATATTGGATATCGAAATTCGATGTGTGTGTGTGTGTGTAGGAAGTACAGCTCTTGAATGCGTACCGTAGTGAATGGATAGCACCAAGAGTGTCAGGTTCTCCTCCTGCAGGCGCAAGAAAGCGCTCTCCTGAAAAGCTTCACTCAGTCACCCAGAACTATCTTCTATTCCTCTGCCCACACACACACACACACACACACACACTCACACACACACACACACACACACACTACAGAAGGCTTCCAGTGGCTTTGTCGGAATAACTACTCCCCCTTCCTCCACTCTCTTTACCAAAACATCCTTGAGAGATTCCATCTTGTACCCCACCTCACACACACATACACACACACTCACACACTCTCTCTCTCACACACACACACACACGTGAAGCTACTAACTTAGCTATTTTATTCAGTAGCTCCTGAGATGACAGGAATGGCATCTGATTGGCCAATGTTTGCTCATTGCATCACATCACATTCTTGGCAGCTGCGAGATGGAGTCGGATGACGGAGCTTAATTAGCTTGTAGCTTGAAAAGTTACCGTTTTAAAAGTAACTTCTCCAAACACACACACACACACACACCTCTCAGTCGTGACTGATGCTCGCTGGAACTACAAATCCAAACACGAGGGCGCCTGCGTTCCTCCCTCTCTCCCTGGTTGGAGGTGCCGTGTGTGGGCCTGGCGTTTTTTGGGGGGCCACGCGCCCGCACCTCACCCGAAAACAACAGAGCTTTTTAGATCTTATCGTCATGAAAGCGGGGATTACTGGAGGAGAAAAGCAGCCGCAAATTTACTCTCCCTCTCCCTCCCGCCCTTTGAAAAAGGCCATAAACATTTTAATCCGGCCTTCACACACGCCTCGGCGGAGGAGAGGGAGCGAGGGAGAGCAGGAAGGAGGGATGTTTGGGGAGGAGGCGGAGGAGGAGTGTGTTATCGTACATTAGCGGGACCAATGTGACCCTTGGATCTTCTCTTGCAGGAATCATCGCTTACACCGAGTATCTCTTCCTGCTCTGCATCCTGACAAGTGAGTTTCACCCCAACACTCCCCTCTCTCTCTCTCTCTCTGTCTCTTTATTGCTCCGTGTTCATCTATCTATCTCTCTATCTTTCTGTCTCTCTGTCTGTCTTTGTCTCTTTCCATCTCAGATTTTTATTTGTCTTTTGATTTTTCTTCTGTCTTTGTCTTTTCTTTCTTATTGCCTCTTCTTCTTCTTCTCCTCCTGCCTTTTCCCTTTTCCGTTTCTCCTGCTTTGTTTCTCTGTTCGATTTCGGTTTTTCTCGTCTTCTCTATCTCCCCTTGTCTTTTCTGTCTCACTACTCCTCCCCGTGTTTCACTCTCTCAGTCCCGCTAGGCGCCGTTTTAAAGACAAATCATTAGCAGGGCTGAGTCTTATCACCGTGGAAGTTTACAGAGTGTGTGTCTGACCCAGACGAGGCCCACCCAGACTCCTCCTCGGGGTGAGAGAGAGATGAGAGGAGAGGAGATCAGGAGGAGAGGGAACGACAGGCTGCTTGAGAGAAAGAGAGAGAAGGAGAGAGAGAGAGGTAGTGATGATGCTTAATGCACAGCCTTGATGTCTGCCCTCGTGTTATGACTAAAAGCTCGTTACACTAATAGTCCCTACCTTTTTATTTAAAATGAAAAGAAACGCTGCTGTAAGCCCACAAAAGAAGCGTGTAGCGGTGGTGGCGTTGCTCCGATGTTATCTGGCGCTCCGACACAGCTGCAGCGTTATGGAGCGCCTGGGCCCGGGCCAGGTTATTTCACCGTCTTCCGTCAACGCTCAGGTTCGAACCGTCAGTTCCCACAGCAACGTAACACCGCCGAGACACGCGGCCGATGACAGGGCCTGAAAAAGCACAGCGGAGAAGGTGATGATAAAGGGCTGCCAAAGAGAAAGAGAGTGAGAGAGAGAGGGAGTCGGGGAGACGAGAGTTTAGTCGTCGGAGGTCAAGTGGAGGAAGTCCTTTTTCTTACGTTGACGTAGAGTGTGTGTTTGAAGTGTTCGTTTAGTGATGGTTTTCAACAGGACACTTTCTTCCTGTGGGCTGTATCAACACTAAACATCAAGAAAACATTAGTTTATTATATTTACTACGTGCCTCATATGGTTGGCTCTTTTACATACGCACATATACATTATTACAGCGGTCTGTCTGTCTGTCTGTCTGTCTGAAAGCATCTTGAATGAGGAACGGTGAAAGATGAAAGGCTATTGCTGTCGTTATTGATCATTAAACTAGATTACTAGTCCCTCTCCTTTAATTAGACACTGTGGTTTTACCAGAGACTATTTCACCTTAAAGACTCACCTAAAGAGCGTTTTTAAAACGGCGTGACTGTGTAGTAACAACACAGCGAGAACTCTCGGAGATCTCTTTGTGCCGATGTCGGAACAGGCAAAGCCTGGAAGAAGGTCAAGCGTTGGACGTTTCTCTCAGCAAGCACTATTACGCCGCGGCCCGAGGCGTGGTGAAAACAAACGACAAGCGAATGACATCATGATCTTGTTTGTTGTCACTTCAGAGGAGCCAAGGTTTACGTCAAGCTCGTCTTCTCTCCTCAGAGCCTCACGCCGGCTTTAAAATCGCCTTCAACATGTTCGATGCCGACGGCAACCAGATGGTGGACAAGCAGGAGTTTTTGGTGGTATGTGGCTGAGTGAGAATGTGTGATTAAAAAGGGAATCGTCTGCTTTTTAGGGGAGAACATGTAGGTGATTATCGCTGGTTTGATGCTCTACAAGGCATGTAAATGCAGTGTAAGCTTTTAGCAAGTTTATAAGCGTTTAATCTCACTCTGCGCCCTGTCTCATCCAGCTACAGGAAATCTTCCGGAAGAAGAACGAGAAGAAGGGACGGAAGGGGGACGCGGAGAAGTCGGCTCAGCTGGTAAAATAAGGAGCGCTTGCCGTGTCTCACCAACAAAAACCCTGCATTTTCAATCAGATTCAAAAAGCGTAACTCTTTAGCTGGCGATGAGGAATCACACGTGTCCACAAGTGTTGGGTAGGAGGTGGACGTTGGGTAGGAGGTGGATGTTGGGTAGGAGGTAGGAGGTGGATGTTGGGTAGGAGGTGGGAGGTGGATGTTGGGTAGGAGGTGGGAGGTGGATGTTGGGTAGGAGGTGGATGGTGGGTAGGAGGTGGCAGGTGGATGTTGGGTAGGAGGTAGGAGGTGGATGTTGGGTAGGAGGTGGATGTTGGGTAGGAGGTGGATGTTGGGTAGGAGGTAGGAGGTGGATGTTGGGTGGGAGATGGGAGGTGGATGTTGGGTGGCAGGTGGATGTTGGGTAGGAGGTGGATGGTGAGTAGGAGGTGGCAGGTGGATGGTGGGTGGGAGGTGGATGTTGGGTAGGAGGTGGGAGGTGGATGTTGGGTAGGAGGTGGATGGTGGGTAGGAGGTGGCAGGTGGATGTTGGGTAGGAGGTAGGAGGTGGATGTTGGGTAGGAGGTGGATGTTGGGTAGGAGGTGGATGTTGGGTAGGAGGTAGGAGGTGGATGTTGGGTGGGAGGTGGACGTTGGGTAGGAGGTAGGAGGTGGGTGGGAGGTGGATGTTGGGTAGGAGGTGGATGTTGGGTGGGAGGTGGGAGGTGGACGTTGGGTAGGAGGTGGACGTTGGGTAGGAGGTAAGAGGTGGATGTTGGGTAGGAGGTGGATGTTGGGTAGGAGGTAGGAGGTGGATGTTGGGTAGGAGGTAGGAGGTGGATGTTGGGTAGGAGGTGGATGTTGGGTGGGAGGTGGACGTTGGATAGGCGGTGGATGTTGTATGTTACAGTTAGGAGCTCATTAGCGTCTCTATGGAAATGATGTTTGTTGGCATGACGACCCAAACCATTGAAGCCAAAATGGCTCCCAGAGAGTGATGATTTGCAGTGTGCATCGTGAGGGAGAAGATCCAAAATGGCTGCAGTTTGCCAGTATTTTATGGACGGATGACATCTCCCGAGAGCAGATGGTGTAGCACCGTGTAAACAAGAGGCTCCAAGGAGCAGATTAAAAGAGACTTTTGGTGTCTCACACACACACACACACACACACATTTACCGGAGCAGTGTTGTTCTGCTTGGATGGAGGAATGTTGTTTAAACTGATATAAATCCCCGAGCTCCGAGGTTATTTCATTATACCTTTTTTATTGTGGTGTGTGTATATTTTCTTGCTATGGCAACCAGTATCAGTGGAATCATGGTTTGCTGAATGAGGAGTGGATATTTTCACTGTTATTTTAAGACTGTTAGCAACACGGCCAACACGCGCACACACACACACACACACAGGAGGGGGATTAAAATCGGTTATGTATTAACAACACAGTATCTCTTTTAGAGTATACACCATTAATTTATCACCAGTTCCAACATCCTACAGGTTCAGTGAAGTGCGGTTGAGGTCGAGTTTCAAACCAGAACCAGTAAGAAGGCTTTAAACAGCAAGGGTGTAACAATACGTCATGGTTTACCACGTCTCGTTCGGTAGACGGCTGAAGTGGGCAGTGAAACGAGGTGAAATCCTGCCGATCAGAAGAGTTAGGGCCTAAACAAACCCCTCAGGTCCACGTTGGACCCTTTGCGCTTTGTTTTGGCGGCTCGACTTGAGTGGAACTCACGAACACGAACGCAAGATGAGCAGTCAGGCGCGTTCCCATAAGCGTTTATGTTCACACATGAAGACTTTGTGTTTAGTTACGGGATGTGCTTTAATTTAGTGTCGTGTTTGGGGGAAATCTGCTTCTGTCTGGTTTTTACTAACCATCATTCCACTAAAGCAGCTAAAACGTCCAGTTCCGGTGGAAAAAATCCTCTTCCTCGTCTTTACTGTCGTCTTCAACACTCTGACATTTCAATCAGGAATTTTGATTTTTTTTTTTTTTAATCATTCAATTTTGGCTCCGACTTGTTCCTCAAACTGCTGTGGAACTCTGGTGAAGAAACGGAACGGGAAGTTTACCGCTGGAATTGCTCACTCTTGTCTTGTTCGACCTCTTTCTCCCTTTGCATGTTCTAACATGTCTTCCCTCTTTTCCCTTCTCTTCCTCCTCCTCCTCCTCTCCCAAACGTAGAGTATGCAGCTCTACGGATATCAGTTTGCCCCCGCCAACAGCGTACGTATCCCCCCTTCCTGACTTCTCTGTCCTGAAAACCTGTGACCTTTGACCTCTGTGTTAGATGTGGAATGATAAGGGGTCGGGGCAGGAACAAGGGAGGGAGGGGGAGGGAGGAAGCGGGGATAAACGTGTAGGGGACGCGACCTCCGGAGGTCAGGAGTTTTGATGGCATCAGGCAAATTTGATGAGGATTGATTTGGCTTTCACTGTAACAAAGTCGGACAGAGAGAGAGTGAGGGTGAGGAGGGAGGGAGGGAGAGGAAGAGAGAGAGAGAAAGAGAAAGAGAGAGAGAGAGAGAGAGAGAGAGGGAAAGAGAAAGAGAGAGAGAGAGGGTGAGGAGGGAGGGAGGGAGAGGGAAGAGAGAGAGAGAGAGAGAGAGAGAGAGAAAGAGAAAGAGAGAGAGAGAGAGAGAGAGAGAGAGAGGGAAAGAGAGAGAGAAAAGAGAGAGAGAGGAGTGGAGGGAGGGAAGGAAAGAAAGAGATGGATGGAGAGACAGAAAGAAAAGCAGAGAGTGAGTGAGCGAGGGAGAAAAAGAGTAAAAGAAAGTGGTATGAGAGAAAGACAGAAAGAGAGTGAAAGAGATGGGAGAAAAATAAGGTAAGACAGGGAAGGAGGGAAAGAGAGAGGAAGAGAGAGAAGGAAAGATAGAGAAAGAGATGGAGACTGGAGTTGGAGGGGGGAGAGACAGAGGGGAGGGAGCAAGATGGAGAAAGAGAGAGAGAGCGGGAGAGGTAAAAGAAACAGAGATAGAGAAAGAGAGAAAGAAAGGGGGATGGAGAGACATAGGGGAGGGAGGCAAGATGGAGAAAGAGAGAGAGAGAGAAAAGGGGATGTTAGAGACAGAGAGAGGGAAGAGATGTGAGAGTAGAGAGAAAGAAAAGAGGGGATGGAGAGAGGGGGAGGAGAGAGAGAGCGAAGGGAGGAGGAGCGGAGAGAGAGAGAGGGGATGAAGAGAAAGAAAGGGGATGCGAGAGAGAGAGAAAGGAAAGGATGAGAGAGAGAGAGAGAGAGAGCGATGGAGGGGGGATGGAGAGAGAGAGGTGGGGATGAAGAGAAAGAAAGAGGGATGGAGAGAGAGAGAGGGAGAGAGAGAGAGCGATGGAGGGGGGATGGAGAGAGAGGGGAGGGGATGATAGAAAGAAAGAGGGATGGAGAGAGAGAGAGAGAGAGAGAGAGAGAGCGATGGAGGGGGGATGGAGAGAGAGGGGAGGGGATGAAGAGGAAGAAAGAGGGATGGAGAGAGAGAGAGAGAGAGCGATGGAGGGGGGATGGAGAGAGAGGGAGATTTGAGCTGAGATGGAGCAGGAGGCGTCTGGGCTGCAAATGTACTTTCTAGTGAGCCAGCGCCTCGAGTCAACACTTCAACACACTTCAGCCTGGCTTTGTGACCTTACCACACACACACACACACACACACTGTCTCACACACACACACACACACTGTCTCACACACACACACACTGTCTCACACACACACACACGCACACACACACACACTGTCTCACACACACACACACGCACACACACACACACTGTCTCACACACACACACACACACAGGCGTGTACAGAAGCTGAGCCGGTGGTCTCTCTGTGATGTTTGGACAAAGTGGCTTCCTTTTTTCTCTGGGAGCACGGGGGAGGGAAGCGTGAGAAAGTGTGTGTGAGTGTGTGTGTGTGTGTGTGTGTGTGTGTGTGTGCGTGCGTGTGCGTGTGTGTAGAGGTATGGATATAGAACACAGCCGTGTGTAAGAGTGTGGGAGACAGACGGGGGAATTTGTATCCGTTATTTTGTGAAGAGGGGGGTCAGCGCTTTTTTTTTAAACTTAAACTATTGGTGTGAGTGACGGGTACGTGACGTCACACACACACGCCATGTAGCATGCTGCGTGGTCTCTCTCCTCGCTATGCTATGCTAACATGCTAACGCGCTAACGCCCCTCGCCCCCCTTCCCATCATACCCCCCTCCCCTCCCCCCTCACACAGGTGTCCAAAAAAGAGAGCGGCGAGCAGCGTGCGGCGGTGCGCAGCTACTGGGACGTGTTGAGGCGAAGTGCCAGCCAAGCTCTCTTCTCTGACCTGGCAGAGGTACAGCACCAGTCCTCCGTCCCGACACACCTTCATCATCCCTCCCTCCCTCCGTCCATCCCCCTCCCATATCTACCAGGCAGTAGAGTGCGTTCCACGCCTAGTCGAGGCTGATGCCACCTTCACGCCCACTCCCACCTCCTCTCCTTTTATATTTGTCTGTTGTGACTTTGTATTTGAGTAGTTTTCATTCTCACCTCACTGACCTCACTGTTGGACTTTGCTGCGTCCGGAACCATCCGTAAACCTGTGAAATGTCCAACATCGGAATTTAAAGATCACGGCGCCGAGTCCAGCGAGCCTGAAAGCAGAGTGGAGGGAGGGCGGAGCATTTCCAGCGTAGTGCACACTTCCCAGACACACCCTATGAAGTGTACCAAGTCAAATAGGCCACGTGTGACTCTCCATGTGCACTACCTAGTGTGTAAAGAGCCGTTAAGCTACAACCCCGGCTACTTCCTGAGACGCGTACTACCACACAGCACAGCACGATAACAGCACCTCACCTACCATACTATTAAGCGTGCTAGTATGCGGAGCGGGACACAGCCCATGTGCGAAGTGAGGCAACCGCGCAAGTTAGTGAAGAGCTTTTGCACGTGAACGCAGATTTGAGACGAGACTTTGGGAACGTTCCACCGCATGCTCAGAATTTCAGCACAAAACGACACCGCGCAGAAACCATTAAGACAGGAGGCGCGGCCGTATAAAATCCCACCTCGGACGCTGGACGTGTCCGGCACAAGCGCTACCTTTCCCACCTGCAGTAAATACGTCATCAAATATCGGCTGAAGATATCGGCCTGACGCTGATGGCTTAATTAACCCTCCGATATCGATGTTATTGTGCATCCCTGAAGGTAACCCTGTAATGTTGGCTGTCGGTACCCACCCCTATGCAGGACTCGCGGTTCAGGAAGGAAATTTAGTCTAGTATCACACGCACACACACGCACACACAGGTCGGTGTAAACACGGGGCATCCGAGACGGTGATGTGTGTGTGTTTGGACTGTCGGGACGTTTGAAGAGCTCTAATGGCTGTCGGAGAGGAAACTGGAGTCTAATGACAATGCAGAGCGCTACATCTGTTCTTTATTTACCCAGCCGCTTACTCATAGTGTGTGTGTGTGTGTGTCTGTGTGTGTGTGTGTGAGAGAGAGAGAGCGAGAGAGATTGGAGTTCTGCACAGGGCAGAAAATGAGTGCCATTTATATTAATGACTGCTGGGTCTCCTCATGAGAATGGTCAGAACCTCTGTGTGTGTGTGTGTGTGTGTGTGTGTGTGTATTATATTGTCTGAATGTCTGACTGTGCTGGACGTGAGGAGTGTGTGAGTGTGTGTGTGAGTGTGTGTGTGTGTGTGTATTATATTGTCTGAATGTCTGACTGTGCTGGACGTGAGGAGTGTGTGAGTGTGTGTGTGTGTGTTACTCATCCTAAAGGCTGCAATCGCTAATCACTGTTTTTCACCTGTGCACCTAGATCAAAGAGTTAAAGCCCTCGGGGTGTGTGTGTGTGTGTGTGTGTGTGTGTGTGTGTGGTGCGGTGGGCGTGGCCACAGCCGAATGTACTCCAACGGTTTCCAGAAACAACGACGTAAGGCGCGTGACGTCACTCTACCAGGAACTAAAAACGTGACTGGAACTGTTAGCGAGAGGAAGAGTGTGTGTTCTTGGTTCGTTCCGCTTTTAAATGATATTTTCATATAAATCGAGAAATGAGAGAAATGATACGACCCGTGACAATGCACAGTTTAACTACAGCAGCAGTCCAGCAGAGAGCATGCCACAGTTACCATATCAACATTCCTAAACAGACCGTCTGTTAAATTCTAGCAGTAGCTCTGTAAAGTCTGAGTTCAATAACGTGCATCGTAACACGTCGTTTAAAACATCACACGTTGTTAGAGTTTCGGGTTTTATACAACGGTATGATTTATATCCCAGATTTTTTGACGAGGGACCAGCATCTTTGCGTGGACTTTTATTTCGCTCGGGGCGAAATCGTCTTCTTTTTTCTCCTGAAACGAGTCTTCTCTCTGCGGACGTTGGGCTCCCAAACACCATCTGTTCCCGCGCTGCTGCTGTTTTTGCTGTTTTTGCTGCAACGCTTCACCGAGTCACCAAACGCAATCGTTTTTCTCTCTCATCCCTGCCACTGGTTTACCGGGCCGCGATGGCTTCCCCCGCCCCCGTCCGTAGGATTATAACCTGGAGGTACTGCGCAGGCATGGGCCGCAGCCGGCTTGAATGCGCAGAACGCTGGACGTGACCACTTGAGCGAACCCTGCCTGGTTCTGTAGTCATGATAAATAATAATAATAACGTCTGGCATGACGGCCTCCTTCCACCCCTATCGGTTACGGCTCTTTTGATTTTTACTGTAAAATTGATTTCAGGCACCTTTTTTCTGAGCTGCTTCATGGTTTAAAGTTTAAACTCATGGTGGGAGTAAAAAGCAGGTCTGCTCTCCTTGACTTTGAAAATTTGATTTGAAAAAAATCCTACACGTCAAGAAAACACAGGAAAAAGGTGACCGCCGCGGGTGCACGTGCGTCTACGCCGTGTTTGCCTGCTCTCGTTATGCATGGTGTCTCTAAAGCAGTCCCTTCTCTCCGTGTTTCTGTCCCGAATGAGTGGAGCCTCAGCAAAACGGAAATTTATGGAATTTGTGTTTTTTAAATGATCGACGCAGTACGACAACATTCTGAAGTTTGTTTGAATGTCTCAAAACGTCCGCAGTCATGTACAGTTCCATAAATTTCATTTGTCTTGATGTGCTACGGCATGTCTGTGTGGTACTGCGCGTGTTCACGCCATCGTCCTCGATCTTTCAGCGTAAAGATCGGCATGTCCGTGTTGGAGTGGGTCCAGAGCTGAATGCAGCATCGCTGAGAGAATCTCTTGACCAGCACCGTGGACGTACAGATTCTCGGTCCGGCGGTTTCACTCGTGTACTCGTACGTCACCGTTGTTTCTCTGTTTCTCCCCCCAACCTTGTGTGGTCCGCGCTGGCGCTGGCAGCATACGGACGACAGCGTGATGGTGGACACCACCCTGCTGGTGCACTTTTTCGGGAAGAAGGGCAAGGCCGAGTTGACCTTCGACGACTTCTACAGGTACGTGACGCTCACGTACAAAACAAAGACACAAAAACCACGGCTGTTTATGTTTCTGTCTTGGAGGTGGACCGATGTTGGTTTTTCAGGGCCGATCTCGATACCGATTATTGCTGGCGGTCGGGAGCGAAAAGTGATATTTTGAACTGATGTGAGTGTGGTTTGAGTAACAACAAGGCTTCAGCGTTGATTGGCTACTACTCATGTGACATATAGCCAATCAGAAGCTGTTGTGGGCGGGAGTTTCAATGAAGAGACGGCGGTGGAGCTTAATATCGGTGATGGTCAAAATTAAACACAGATACCGATAATCTCCAAAATATTGTCCCCCGATAATCAGCCGGGACGATAATCGGTCGACCCTCACTATATTTATTTATATAAATGAACTGTATGTTTTTATGTATCTCAGGTTCATGGACAACCTGCAGACGGAGGTGCTGGAGATTGAGTTCCTGACCTACTCCAAAGGCATGATCAGCATCAGCGAGGAAGACTTCGCCCGCATCCTGCTGCGCTACACCAACGTGGAGGACATCCACAGCTACCTGGAGAACGTCAGGCAGAGCATCCCGGACGAGAAGGTTGGTGCCAGCGCCGCCTCCTCCTCCTCCTCATCACCAGTGTCATCATCACCTAGAAAGCGCCACACGACTAGCTTCTCGATATGAGATTTTATTTTATCCTGGACATTAGGGGTGTGGAAGTGACTCACGTAATCGATTATATCGTAATGACATTGTTGGGTGACTTTCTGGCTGCGGAATGAAGATTCTAGTTCGAAATAACGTCTCTGTGAATCCAGCTTGGCTTATAGGTTTTATAATGTTGCTGTAAAAGGAGTTCACGTGGCTCACAGTGTCCCAGCCATCAGATCCACACACACACACACTCTCACGTCACACCTGAACGCTCCAGCGCTCCTCCGGCAGGCTGTGTTTTTCTGTCTTTGTGCACACTTTGTGTAATCTCATCTTGTAAGTCACTCCGTAGTGGCTTCCTGTCAGTGCTGCTCCCGTCATCGTGCTTTTGTCTGGGTGAAGTGGACGTGTCGGAGCAAACTGACATTCTGACACCCGTCCTTCTGTTCCGTCTCAAGCGGCGCTGGAGGCGAAGTGGGATAAAACTTGCATTGTTAGGGGTCCAAACGTGCAGAACCTGTCTAGTTCTTAATAAAACTAAACAAAAATAAACCATTAAAAAGTTCAAACTTCAACCAGGCGGCAAAAAGAGACAAACGATTAAAGCTAATTTGTATAAAATTAAAGCTGTCTTGTATGTGACTACAAAAAATGAAATTAAAAATTATTTTACTTGACAAAGTTTTACTATCAGATTTGTGATTTCTCCAACTTGTTGAAGCTTTCATAACTGGACTTGGATCATTTTTACTGCTGATTTATTTTTTGCTGTTATTAAGCGATGTGATCTCCCTTCCAGCAGGGCATCACCTTCGACGAGTTCAGGTCTTTCTTCCAGTTCCTCAACAACCTGGAGGACTTCACCATCGCCATGCAGATGTACAACTTCGCCAGCCGCTCCATCGGACAAGGTCTGCGCTCTTACCGTGTCTCCTCAAATCTACTGATGTATTTGGTAGTGTATAAAGATGAACTCTGCATCTCCTGTCCCTCAGACGAGTTTGCCAGGGCCGTGTACGTGGCGACGGGGCTGAAACTCACTCGGCATCTGGTCAGCACCATCTTCAAAATCTTCGACGTGGACCACGACGACCAGCTGAGCTACAAGGAGTTTATAGGCATCATGAAGGACAGACTGCACCGGGGAGCCAGGGTACGAGAGAGAGAGAGAGCGCGAGAACAGTGAAAACTTTAATCCCTGTGTAGTGTGTAGTTTATAGATGGAATCTGTGCTGCCATCTCGTGACGACTCCACGTAATTACAGCACATTCCCATTAGCTGCACGTTATCTATTAGTGCTTAATGTTTCGTATCCAACTTCATTCAATTTACTGCACTATTAGCGTGTTCTGCACGAATTGCCTTTTCTCTTTTCCTTTTCATTAACACACTGATTAGAAAACGTTGTGCTGGCGCACGTACTAACTTGTTTCTCTTCTGTCTCGCATGAGTCTCTCTCCTTCTGTTTGTGCGACTCTGCTCCTTGGCGGCAGGGCTATAAGGATTTAGAACGTTCTACTTCCTTTCGTTCGTGTCTGAAGAAAGAGCTGGCCAGCAGATAAGTATCACAAAGCAGTGTGGAGAGCTGAGAGGCTTCACATAATTCCACAACACACTTTACAGACTTAACACTGATATTCACATTGTACTGTACTGTATATTTATTTTCTGTCCTGCACCAGGTGAATAGTGGACAGTCCAGCTCCTTCCTCACCTGTGTGCACTCAGAGGCGGGGAGGCAGGTCCGACAGCTCTGGGGTCAGTTCCGGGAGAAGGTCTAACTCTCTCCTGGGCCCTCATCATCATCCTCATCATCATCGTCAAATGAAGCGTACCAAAGGCATGAAGGATCCAGGCTGGGAAGACGAGCCTTGAGTAAAACCAGCCTCCATTTCTGCATGTAGCAAGCAACAGTGCCTGCATGACCTCTCCTCCTCCTCCTCTCTTCATCCTGCTACGACCGGACATTTACAGCAGAAACGTTTTCTTATATGTCTTACATAAGACGGTAAAGTAACTACACGGAAGGTAAAAGTGCAATAGCGTGTGCCTTTTTATCATTTTACGCTGTGCACATGTTTAAAATAAGTTTTTAACTGTTATTGTCAAATGATATAAAAGCATAAAGTGGTGCATGTATATATTACTATATACTGTATTAACTATATTTTAGTGCAATATATAAGCAACTACATTGAAGTCTGAATTTGAGAGGATTTGGTGTTTTTCCTGTTAGCTTCCTGCTGCGGCTTAATTAAAGATGCAATGAATTTCAACGTTCGAATGTAGCTTCCAAAATCTCAACAGGAACCCTTCTTTAAACCTGCTCCAGTGCTTATTAAAGTCCACACTTTTATGTTCTAATGCATTGTTCTTATTGTATGCAACTTAAAATACTGAAATGACTCAAAACTTGATTGTGAGCAGTAGCCTATACTAAAATGAAATGCAATTGAAGGTACATATTTTTAAAAAGGTGCAGAGAGTCGTGTTTTTGCGCTGCTGAGTGTATATTAAAGTGGAAATGGAAACAGTGTTGAGTCTGGGTGATAATCTCTCGTTGTTAAATGGCTACAAACGGCTAACACTTTTATCCGTGGGGAATTAAAATAGTATTGATGAGAACAAACTGAAAATAACACAACAAGAACATTTATTTATTTATTTATTAGACGTAAAATCTGTGGTTCAACAACGTGAGGCGGAACCTTTATAAGTGACTGCGTGTTTCTCATACAGCAACCCAGACTGACGGACCAGCACACACACGTATATAATTCAGAATCAAGTTCTAATAAAAAAAGACACCCTCAATTTAAACTGAAATATTACGTATTATATTAAATTTTATGTAAATTCATTTAATGGTATAAAATGACATTTACGCCGCCGTTCCGTGTGGAGGTTTCCGGTAATACAGGCAATGTCCGCGAGGCGCGTATGGAAGCGCGTGCACGTTTACATCTACACATTGATATTTATTTTCCAGAGCGTCTACACGCTTATTTTCTTTTATATCATAAATGAAACCATATTAATGTACCAAGTAACGTTATCTGGTAACATATAATTTGTTTAATATTCATTTTAAAAAATTATGTAAACATAATGTTTATGTTAACGAGCTGTTACAGTACTGTCACTCCAAACTGCTGATGACCTGGCACACATTTAATGCCAGACGATCGGAATTGTAATCATATTTGTTCTTTGCGCTGTTAAAACTGGCGCCACGTCGTCTCCTTCTCTGTAAACTTGTACAGTATATAGCAGAGATGACAAAGTTTACTTTGATTTCTGTCATTTAACGTCAGTTTAAAAATATTTCAGGGCCTACTTAATGTCCCCGAAATATCGTGAGTGGCGATTAAAGGGGATTAAGTGCTTGATATTTTTTTGTATAATATTCCCTCCGATAAACAGTTGATTTGTTTTTAAATTACATTCGTTCCCGTTCATTTTGTTCTCGCTCACCAGCGCCCTCTAGTGAAACTCACATTAACCACACGGAGGCGCTTCTCAGGCCAGCGCTCGAGGTTTCATCATGACGTGTATGCAAATTGACTACAAGTGAACTCTGGGTAAAAAGACGTGTTTCCGAAATGTCACGCGCTTGATTTATTTAATAACGCTGTTTGTCTATAAGGCGTGATATTATCCGCGTCCATATCATGAAAACACACAGGATGTGAAAGAAGAATTAAATGAGGTGAAAGCGGAATATTTATCTTTATATGATTCACGCTCGAAATAATTTACAGTTTTAAAATTAAAAGTTAAACATGAGATAACGGGTAAGATTTGTTGAAGGTGTTGGGAGATGATACACATAACTTAGTTAGGAAGCGACACCCCAGACACGCTGAAGAGTCGAGGTTTTAGGTGGTGTTCATGCCTGTGGAGGGAATGGATACCATTTAGTTGTAAGCTGGTGGGACAGTAAAACTCCTCTGCCACGGCATGAAAACGTTAAGACTATACTTTCAGGGATCATTTCTATAGTTTCTGACTTGGAAAGTGGTTTCGAAAGTGTTATGTCTCCCAAACCACGATGACGAGGTGCGATGCTTCTTTCTGAGCGTTAATCGGATAGAGAGTAATGATGCTCATCATACGCTTTCTGTCATTGATGAGCGTTCCTGCTGTTTCTTACAGCGTGGAGGAAAGAGGCATGTTCAGAGTGGTTCTTAACGATTAGCTTAGTTAAAATGACAGTTTGATTATAATTTTCGTAGGTGTTTTTAAAAGTTGAGTTAGTATGTCAAGATTTTACGTTGCGTGGAAATGTTAAACATTTTTGTGGAACTCATGTGAGGGTTATAATTGGGCTTTAAAGAAGTTTAATTTAGTTTAACCTTATAAATGTGATTTATTTTGTCGTAAAGTAAATATCGAAATATCAGCTCCACACTATCTTAAATTTCCTTTAGAAATTTCTAACATTTGTTTATGATAATTATTAGCATTTCTTATCCAGAATATTGTTCAGCTGAACAGCCTATTTCTAGAGAAATTGCATTATTAAATAGAGAGGGATAGAAAAGGCAAAAAGGAGAAATGACGAAGTGCTGATTGTGATGGCCCATCTGTTAAACTATGAACAGCCGCTCAGGCCAAACATAGTGAATGACAACCTGGGAGAGTAAATAAGGGATGACAACTGACTAAAATAGTGTGGCACAAAACATAATAGCCAACGCCTGTTTAATGTGTTGACATTTGTAAACCATGAACTATGGCCAAAATTGTGGAAGGGTTAGGAAAACTACGAAGAAGGAGCAATAATTAAGAGAACAAGGTGATAGATTTTAATCATTTTCAGACGGCAGTGTCTACCCACACCATTACTGATTAATTTATGGACCCATTTTAAACAGTGTTTCTGCAGTGCAGTCGAACGATGGTATGACAAATGATGGTATGTATTATTTTTAATTCATGTATTACATAATGAATTTATTACAGAAGAAACGTTTAAACAGCATTTACATGTTAATAGCGTGCATTCAGGTGTTTCTAATTGCCCTTTTGCGTCTCCTGTGAAAATCCCTTTATTGCATTAGACCGGGAGAAGGGAGTTTCTTTTGCTATGCAACGTACTAACGTCACGTTTACTTCTAACTAACTTTTTTACTCCCTTCGTAGTGCGCTTCATGTCACATTTAGGCTTTGCAGATTCATTTCGCTCCCCATTTGACATGTAGCGCACTAGGGCCCACATGTGGGGCACTACGTAGGGGCTAAAGGACCCGATAGGAACAAACCCCGTCAGCTGTCACTGGTTGTTGTCTTCCGCGCCTGTTTACTTCAGCTGTAGCCACTTTTGTTGGCTAGCACAGATTCTAGCCGCGCACGGCTCCGTTATCATATTCGGTTGTTATCACCTCATTTTTAGAAATCATCCCTCCTTTTTTTTTATTGGATCATGTTGGAAAACTGTTCGTACACACACTCGTCCGCCTGCTAATAATAAACCGTCATCGGATGCCAGGTGAGTGGCGAGCTAAGATCAGCTAAGCTAGCTCGAGCAACACGCCGTACTTTACGCCGCGTTCCAAATCCCCCGTACTACCTAGGGCGGAGGCTATTGGCTGGCGCGTTGCAGTGGCGCACTACGTAGAATGCATGCACGCGAAATTGTGACGCAGCCGCGGCTTTTACTAGCGAGCCTGGCTTACATGACTTAGCATGTTTGCGTGCGCTTCTGAAAATATCGAGTTAATCCAAGGCGAAAATGAAAGAGAGATCTTTTGGACGAGTTTTTCGGCGTTTTACCAGCATGTAGGTGTAGGTTGTGGCGAGTGACATCGCTCCGAGTAACGAGATTTAGTCAACACGGTGAATGTGGCTAAGCTAACGACCCGAAGTTTGTGGTTTTAAAGTGTTAGCAGCTAGCACGTGAGGCTAATGGAGCTACGAGGGTCGGAATGTACGAACAGAATGTAGTAAAATGTAAAGCACATTGGTTAAATGAGAGAAAATGATATATTTAAAAAAATATATGTGTAAACATACACTGATCAGTGAAGCATTTTAGCTTTTGTTCGTGAGTAAGTGGCGCGTCTCTTTAAAGTACGTTTTTAATTTCGATTTCAGCCAACAGCTTGTGTTTTAGTCCATGTAAGGTTCCGTTTTAGTCAGATTACAACTTTGCAATCTTCTGTTCTGCTCTAAACAGGTAAAAGCAGTTTGTGTTCATTTTAGACGACTGGACATGCCAGGTTAGAGGCTGTTTCTTTGGCAAACGTTCTCTTTACTCTGATTCTCGGCTCTTTCTCTTTGCAGAATGAACTGGATTTTTCCACAGTCTAAAGGCTCTGGAGGGATTCAGCCTTTAAACAGCTTGCAGAAGCAGAGGCAGCGGCAGATCGAGTCCCTGAAAGCCGCTCACTCCAAGTAAGTGCTGTTATCACATCCAGGTGCACAATCTATCATTGCAATGTCCAGAAAGGCAGATTGAGTCAAACACGTCACGCCTCAGTATTTGTGACACTTGATACAAATTCTCGGGACACTTTTACTTTAACTCATCTTCTGTGGCTCTGGTGCTTGATTGAGCTTTTACATTTAAACCCACTTCTGAATCGGACTAGACACAAGCAGTGTGCTCAGGAAACTTTCTGAGGTGCCCGTATTACGTCCAGAGATTAGATTAAAGTATTAGTTCTGCACTGTTTACATAAAGTGTCCGGCGAGCTGAGAATCCCTTCTTAAGCACTTTACAAAACATGTCCGTTCTAAAAATAGGGCTTTATTTTAAGTCGGTGCACCAGCTCGTTCCATAAGGTCTCTGTGGCATTTTACTCTCCTCCATGAATAAACTCATCTGGTTCTTGTTTTCCAGCATTGCAGAGATCCAGAAAGATGTGGAGTACAGACTTCCCTTCACCGTCAACAATTCAACCATCAGCGTCAACGTGTGAGTGTGAAAATTCAGTGCACGTCTGCCGGTGGCCTCATTACAGTGGGCGTTTGGGAGACTTTTGGGTTTCCCCAGCGTACAGCACAGTCGTTTCAGTTATTAACACGGCCCTTCAGCTAGGGTGGGGAAAATCCGGAGAAAGCAGCATGTCAGGGCGTGTGGTGATGACCTGGGGCTGGAACAAGCTCAACTGTCAAGTAGTTTGCTATTCATAGTTTCAGCATTACTGTCGTTTTGTTCCTAACTTGCACACTTGTAAACTTAATAATCATTCCAGTATTGTAGTCTCTTCTGCTGCTGTGGTGATGTCATGTTCTACTACAGCGTTTCTCAATCCCAGTCCTCGCGGACCACCGCTCTGCACACATTCGACTTTCCCGACCCACGGCACAGCTGATGCTACTGATTAGCTAATTAGCAACCGAATATTTGCAGAACGGTGGGCCGCGAGGACTGGGATTGAGAAACGCTGCCCTACAGGACACTTGTTATTTCCCCCCTACTCTATTCTTGCACTTTCCATTTCAAGAGTAGATCTACTGGCTAAGTGTAATTCAGGAAACTCAGTACTTGCGTCGACCTAATGGTGCATACCTCTTCTGTGAAGTTTGCTTCCGCAGCAGTTCCCCCAGGAGAAGCCGGTGGTCACAGTGTACCCCCCGGTGAGGCATCATCTCGTAGACATCAGCAACGGTACCGTGGTTACAAGCCCCCTCATCACGAATGTAGGTTTATTCAAATTCTCTACCTGCTTTCACAGCAGTGTTTCCCTGGCAAAAGTAAAAACGTTCTATTTAGACCCTTTATGTGCTTGGTGTGAAGGAAATTTTTGTTACTAATTATTCTTAGAGATCCTAACTGTAAGTAGAGTGAGTTTTGGTCAGGGTGACTTCTTCAAGACCTTGTCTAGCCGACTTGATGAGATAATGAATTATTGTGTATGTGCGTAACCCATGAGTGATACCCTGTTGTTTTGCGTGCAAGATGCTTTCTCCTTCTGTGGGTTATCACTGTTGGCTATCGCTGTCCCAAAGGGGAAGGACAAAACAAAATGTACTCTTGTATGTCATCGCGCGCCTCCTCGAGGTGATAAGGGGCGACCGGGCAATTTGTGGTGCGGGGGGTTTAGCGCCAGTATGTAAGGAGAACGCACCTTTCACTCAGGAGCACTCTCTGATCAGCACGCTGTGAAGGAGACCTGCTCATTTGCCTGGCAAATTATTGTTGATGCGAATAAATACTTTGTGATCAGACTTCTTCTGACTTTGGTTTTATTTGCTCAGTGGAAAAATCCACAACACTTGGTGCCTGGAGGAATGAGCTGGATTTTTCCCCCAATCTGGTTTTTCTCTCTGTTTAGTTCGGAATGCACTCAGACCTGGGCAAAGTGATCCAGAGCTTGCTGGATGAGTTCTGGAAGAATCCTCCGGTCCTGGTGTCTGGCGCTCCCTCCTTCCCCTTGTAAGTGGCTTCTTGTTCCTTTTTGTTTATCAAACCAAGTTCTAATTTTCTCAGCATCACGTGGCAACTCGTCGCTCCTCTCCAGCATGTACAAGCCCCCGGCGATGCCCTCCTACCCGAGCCAGAACTTCCATTTCGTGCCCGCCTTCCCGTCGGCGCAGGATGGCCAGCGCCCCGTCATGCCTGCCCCCATGCCTGCCGCCGGGGGGGTGGAGCTGCAGCCGGTCCCGCCTCGCCCACCGGCGCCCAGCTACGGGCTTATCACGGACCTCCCGGTGCCGGTTCCCACCGCCGACTCACAGGTGCCCGCTTCGTCCAGCACCGGAACAGCTTTGCATCTCGTTCTCTAACGAAAATTGTGTTTGTGGCAGTACGCGTGACATCTTATTCCTTACAGACCGGACTGAACGGACACATGTACAAGATGCCTGAAATCCCTGAATCGTTTGCAGAACTATCTGAGATGAGGTAACACTTGGGAACTTGTAGGTGACGTTCTACACACACACACACACACACACAGATCAGTGCAATGTAGGGTTAAATTGTGTTGTGTCTGTGTGGCTGCGCAGTGTGTCTCAGCTGAAGGACATGAGCGATAAGCAAGACGTGCTGCTGGAGTTCTTTGCGTGTCTGCCGCAGCTGAAGCAGGTCTCTTCAGATAAAGAAGAGTTGGTCAACAGCATCGTCTCCATGGCCAGTAAGTTCCACATGTTAAATATTGCGACAGCCCACAGCCCTAGAGCAGAATTTGTAATGATTTGTCTTCTGTTTGTTTAGAAAAGAACCTGCATTTGGAGCCCCAGCTGGAAGGAAAGAGACAGGAGATGCTGTACAAGGTGTCAACACACACACACACACACGAATTGTATCAGCAAAAGAGTGTGGTTTCTGGTGTGTAATCACATTTTGTGGTGTGTGTGTTGTGTGTGAAGTATGATCAGTTAACCCAGATGAAGTCAGCGTTCCAGACCAAGATGCAGAGGCAGCATGAGCTCAGTGAGGTACTTTTCACCCGATGCACGACCTGTTTTCACACTGCACCGTGTCTGCTGATCCCGTTTGAGGTGCTGCTACACTTTGAGCTGACTCAATACGCTGCACCGCGCTTCCTCGAGCCTGAAGAGGAAACGAGTATTATCAGGAAGAGACGTTCCAAACAGAACCGGCTTATCTTGTGGCTCAGGCTTCCGCGTCCCAATTCAAATAACCCTGTGTAGTGTGTAGGGATATATACACTAAGCACTCGCTAACAGAGTGCTTCGAATTCTGGCCGACGCGGACGTAATTTCATACCCGTGTTTTATTTTATCCCACGTTAGAGCTGCAGCCTGAGCGCCCTGCAGGCCCGCTTGAAGGTGGCGGCCCACCAGGCGGAGGAGGAGTCGGAGGAGACGGCCGAGAGCTTTCTGGAAGGCAAGACGGAGATCGAAGACTTCCTCAGCAGCTTCATGGAGAAGAGAACGGTAGCCGCTCGGTCCAGCCACTTTATTAGGAACCCCTGTCTTGTGGCTAAGTCGTCCACTAGACCGCTGTTAACAGACTAGCAGTAATCACTGTCGACCTCTAGTAGAAATGGATGATCACGTGGCTAGTGTCCGTAATGTCAGAATGCAAGATTGAAAAATATTCATGTAAAATGAGCTTTTACGTTGATGTGCGTGTTTACAGTCTGACTTTAATGTTTTACTGTTTGCACATTGTTCTTTTCCCTGCTGAACGTAGCTTTGCCACAGCAGGAGAGCTAAAGAGGAGAAGCTGCAGCACGCCATCATTGCACACGGACAGTTTCCATCAGCACACTAGACTCCGGCTGCCGCTGGTGGGTTTTTGCCTCTTCTCGCTATTCTGTGCTGTTGTGTTTAAGAAAAAGTCCACGACCCGCGCTCTTTACGCCATCGATAAGAATGTGACAAATATCAATACAACAAAATCGTCCAGCCGTGTGTCTAAATATCAACGTTTCTCACGCCTTTTACCCGACTCTCTCGCAGGGTTGGGGTCGGCGCTCCAGCGGGACTCGGGATCCACGCCGGACGAGCACAGCGCTCCGAACCCCGAGCCGGACACGGAAGGAAAAAAAAAAACCCGCGAGCTGGAGTTCCAGAACCCCGAGAGCCTCGTCAGCGCCGGTGTGAAAGTGACTTTGCGGTAAACTCTGGATTTTGCGGCTTCTCCCGGGGAACGGGCCTTTTTTTCTTACCCACTCGACCACGAAATCTCGACTTTAAAACGGGACCGCTGCCGGATCCTTCGACAACAACAAATACTGTATTTAATAATGTTGATAATAGGCTTTATTATGATCAGACGTTGTATTATATGTTTATTTAATTTCATAGGTTAATAAAAGGTTTAGAATTATCACTTCGACCACTTTCTGATTGGACTCTGTTTCAGAACCACACACACACACACACACAGACGGCTGGGGTGACACTCAAACGAGTTTTATTGTTTCAAACCGTTTCCAAGGTAAGTGTACAGTAAATCGGAGAGTCAGAGCTACTGTACGCTTCTACGAAATCTAGACACACACCAAAAAATCTACACCTGTGGGATGGTATCGGAGCCGGTGAGGGGCAAGTTGTTCATTTAAGACTCGATCAGCTTCGTTTTACAGCTGACGCATCACTACATCGGGGGTGTGTTGGTGGGAATGTGGGGACGCCATTATTGGCTGGAAAATTGTCTGTAAAAACTCACTCCGTCCTTCCTAAATAATCATTAACCCGTTGGTTTTCTCGAGTTAATTTAAAAAGGTAAACCTTCATGTCCGTGTGCTGTGATGGTTACATGTGAAATGAGATCTGGTCACGCTGATTCTGGCCAATTTAAGCAGACACTCGAAGTGAGATATTCTAATAACACACCCTCCAGGATTTCGCAACGTTGCCATGGCGACTATCAACGCAAATTCAGCCAGTCCCCGCCAATTCATTACTATCGTGCAATTTTGACCAACTGTTCCGCAATTTTTGTCCAATCACTGTCATTTCCCGCAAAACGTAGAGCCAGACTTCAGCGAACTCACTTCCTTGTTATGTTTTGAAGTGGCAGGAAAAGCGTGTGATAAAAACACCTTCAAAAATAACTAAGTGATTAATTTTTAAAAAGTGTTTTTTTCCCTTCATTTTAATGAATTGTTAAAGAATCGTTATGAAGGGCGACAAAGTCACACATTTTTCCACAACTTTGTTGCAACAAAACGCCACAACTTTCATTGCAAAGAAGCTGCTGCAAAATCAGGCATTTTAGGCTGCAACAATCTCAAAAACAGGGCCACGATCCTGCAGGTGAGGCTGAGGCTGAATTTCTGATGGCGTTAATGATTAGCCATAATCACTGTGAAGGTTCACCTTTTTAAAGGAAAAGTCACCCTTAAAAACTTGACGTTTCAAGAAGACGAGCCCCTTTATTTTGGCACACTCCTTCTCTGTTGATGTGTGAAGACGACGTTAAAGGCAGAGACTAAACTCTAAACTAAAACCAGCTCCAAACCCCCAAACTGCAGTTTAAAATGTGCCAGAAACCAGCATTTAACACTTCGGAGCTGAAAGTAGAATCTCTCTCCGGCGTCACGGAGTCGCAGCTTTGATCAAACGTACACTGAATGTTGGTTAGACGACACGTTAGATATTTGTGAGTACAGCTGGAGGAACGACGAGCGCTGGAACTGATGCTCGGCTCCAACGTGTGCTTCAACAGTGGCCACACATCTCTTTTTGTGCTTATAAATATTTCCAGTAATATTCTACACCAAGAGCCAGTCTTTTAAAATGTTACATGTATAAGTTACGCTCCTGTACAGTGGACGAGGGAGTCCGGTGCACTTCCAAATTTAGAAAACGTGCATCTAACAGAAAAGTGCTTCAAAACTTGTATTATTATTATTATTATTATTATTATTGCAGCATCAAATTTTCGGATTGCACCGGACTTCCACGTCCACCATCCCCCCCCCGCCGTTAGCCCCGGTCAGGCGTTGGCGTAGGCCGCCTCGTCCGAGTCGGGGTCCTTGGCGTCGTCGCAGGCGCTGGAGGCGTGGCTGCTGAGGTCGGCCACTCCCGATTCGCGGTCGCTGCAGGCCGAAAGGTCGTCGGGGTCGGGCGTGGTGGGCGGCTTGAGGGGTAAGGTGAAGGAGGGGGCGTGGCTCTTTACGCAGGAGAAGGGGCTCCCGTTGGCCGCCGTGGTGACCGGCCCGTTAGTGGCTCCGTCCTTCCTCCTCGTCTCCTCCCCCGTCAGCCGAGCGAGTCTCTGTGGCGGCCGAGAGAACGAGGAGACGTTTTAGTGTCGCGAAGAGCTCCTTTAAACGCGGTTACAGCTTCGTCATCGTCATCCACGAGAAGGAAAGAAAACGTTCAAACAACATCTTCACTTTAGTACGGGGAGGTTCACACGAAAGAGGCCCCCAGCGTTCTGTGGTAACTCCCGTTGGGATGAAGCAACATCAACCCCCAAAATACACTATGTACCTCAATCAACAAGTGGTTTCTGACGCATGTCATCGATTGTGTCCTGCGACATTGCCAGACGGCGTCCGCTATGAGCGCTCGACCATCCCGTCGTTTCAAGTTTCCGTCACAAACGCCATATGTCTTCCTAAATCGACCAGTCGTCATAGTTTACCACAAAGTGTTGAGACACATCAGTGAACTCAGTGAAGACCCATGAAACGTGTGATAAAAACGCCTCAGATTTAGGCCTCGTCCACACGGACGGTCGAAATAAACGCCCTCTGAACGCCATACGCGTTTTTGCTGCATTTTGTAGCTGCGTTCGACTGGCGTTCGCAATAGCGCCCTTTTCCTCGCCGGTCGTCGGGATTTTGACGCCACCCGAACGCGCAGCCGGCCGAACGCCGGTGCTGAACACCCGCGTGGACGCTTGATTTGCTCCAATGAGCAGAAAAACGGTCGGCGTTCAGTCGAAGCTCGGCTGGCGCCACGGACGCCAGAAAAACGCCTGGTTCAGACGTCCGTGTGAACGAGGCCTTACCTTCAAAAACAACTAAATGGTTAAAGGTTAACAAAATAATAATGGTTTCGTCAGTCAGTCGGTCATTACCTGAACCGCTTAACCAGCTAGCACGGTGTACATTACCAACTAAATTACGTTAGCAACTATGCTTTTGGGAAACGCACCCCTGGGCGCATGGTGGCTTTGTTCCCTTCATTTGAATAAACTGTTAACGTATAATTATAACGGGGGAAAATCGCAACTTTAGCGACGGTCCCTAATCCTCCAGCTGTCGGAGCCGTTATCGGAGCGATATCCCGTCCACGCGTCGGATCGGCGCCCTCTCTAGTAGTGTGGTTACACCCCTAATGGCGTGTCTGTGTGTATATTTGTGTGAGGGTGTATGCCTTGTCCGGCGTCCGTCTCCCGCGCTACCTCCTGGTGGGTGCTGAGCTCCTCCTCCAGCTGCTGCGACTCCTCCCTCACCGCGTTCAGGCAGTCGCACGGAGACTGACGCGACGCCACCAGCCGCTCACCGGGACTGTACATGGCCTTCCAGAACCTGCAGCCGGGGTTAATATTCGCCATTCGGCCGTTAATAACGGGTTATACGAGGTGAGAGCGTCTTCCGAACACTGTGAACGTGTTATAACTAGGAGTGTGCTCGATGTGAGGTGCGAAGGCAGTAAAGGCTCCTCACTTGAAGCAGTAGGGTGTGGTGAGAGGTCTCAGGACCCCCTGCGTTTGGCTGTGGTCGGCTCGGTGCAGGGGGTTGATGTACTCCGCCCTGTTCTCCCAGAGGTGCAGCCAAACCGAGTGAGTACGCTCACGTGTCCTACACACACACACACACACACATATACAGCCCGATTTATTTATTAACTCGTAGTGAAGACTAACCAAAGCTCAGGAACCCAACCAAATGTAACCGTTTTTTCTTTTTTGAGTCTCACCTCAGCTCCCGTCTCTCTTTCTGGCTGTTGCCGACGAAGTTGCCGTACTGGCAGGAGTGGACGTGCGTGCGCAGGCGCACCAGGAAGCGCTCGTTGAACTCGAAGGCACAGGGGAACTGCTCCATCAGCTGCCACACGCACTCCAGGAACTGGTCGATCACTGGAGATACCTCCTTCGGGTCTCCGTCCAGGTGAGCGCACCTGTGGGGGCAGAATAACGAACTAAATAACTACACTGAAACCTGAAAGAAAAAAAGCTGGTTTGAATCGGTCAAGTGAGAGCTAATCTCAGATACGGACACGGATGAATCTGAGAGTATTTGTGAATATATTCTCAATATATAGTACCTGTGTGAGAACTTGTGTCCAAAAGAGACCCAGTCCTTCTCTATCAGCACCTACGAAGAGAAGAGACACACATATTCCAGTCGTGTGTGTTACTTAACGGAATTGCACGATAATTGCTTGTCTTTAAGTCAACGACATCGGACCGATACTTAGATTTGTCTGATATTTATAGCCAGGGTTGTAGCTTAACGGCTCTTTACGCACTAGGTAGTGCACGTGGAGTGTCACGCGCGCCCTTTTTGACTTGGTACACTACATAGGGCGTGTTTGGGAAGTGACTTTTTCTTCGAATGCACTACGCTGCTCCGTGCGCTGCCCTCGCTCCTCTCTGCTTTCACGCTTGCTTGACTTGGCGCTGGGTTAGAAATGTCAGAGTTATGGCGCTATTTTCATGGCAAAATTCTGAGCGCGCAGTGGACCTTCCTTGTCTTTGTTCCTCATTTATCGGCATCGGCAGATAAACGCATGAAAAATACCGGATATCGTTATCGGCCGATAATCCCCATGTTGTGCATCCCTCGCCATATTACATATAATTACCATAAATCCTTTGATGGTCCTGTAGTAGGGGTCTAACAGCACGCTGGCGACGGAGCACGCCTGAGCTGTACGATCCCAACCGTCCGAACAGTGCACCAGGACACTCACGCCCTCCTCCGCCACTGCCTGAACGCACACACACACACACTTTTTAAAAGATGATTATCACTGTACTTGTATCTCTACACACTAGCACCATCTAGTGGACAGACACTGGTACTTGTAATTATCCGTTCGCCACATTATCCCATACACACACGCATCTTCTGTTTCCACACCTTGGCGATGAAGAGCCCAGCGTCCAGCACTGCTTTAATGTGTTTAAGCCAGCCAGAACTCTCCAGTCCCCATAAGAAATCCCCCATGGAAGGAGATCTGAGTTCTGCAACTGTGGAAAGAAAAAATTAGTGAGCACACACCCCCTAGACATTAGTGGAGAAGCTGATTTGCACACTTAAGTCAATAACAATCAATCATAGAGTGTGTGTACATAAGAAGGTAAACACACTATCAGCTCGCTACAATCAGCTGGACCTCATACACACCGTCCACCAGCTTCTGCTGGCTGCTCCTCATCACGTGGATGTTCTCAATGCCGATGAACTGCAGTCGGATGTTGGTGTAGTGGTCTTCGTTCTCGTAGCCTTTTCCCGCCGCCCGGTTGGCCATCGCGTTCAGCTGAGCGACAAACGGCAATGTTTCACTGTAAACCCTAACGTTGGGCCTTGTGTAATCACTTTACCGTCGGCCTGAGTCGAACATATCGACTCGTGAGGCAACCCCGACTTTTGACCCTGGGCTGACGCGTTTGCGTGACCCCCTCACCTTTGGACGCGTGTCCACCACGTACATGTACTCGCTGGCCGGGTTGGACTTCATGATGGCCTGCAGCATCTGCTCGTCCTCGGGGGAGCGAGCGCTAAATCCCGACAGGGGCTGGCTGCTGCGACACACTGCCGCCTGACGAGAAAAGAAGAAAGAGGGTTGTAGGAGGGATAAAGCATACCGTAAACAGTAACTATGCATACGTATTTCAGGGAAAACAGTAAAAGCTCCAACTTTTTGGCCGGTATAAGGGAGTAGGGTGAAGAGAGGACAAACGTACACCGGTGTCCCGGTGGAAGTAGGACAGAACGGGAAGTCGCCCTCGGCTCCGGAACTTGGCGCTGCCCACGATGACGGCGGGTGAGGCAGACTTGGGCACGAACAGCTCAGACGGGTACGTGTCACACAGCTGACACACGCGAAACGTGTTCAGAAATGCAGAAATCAAGAAAAGACAAAACTACAAATATTGCTTATGACCACCAAAAGGACCGTTAGAGGGAGGGAGGGAGGGAGGGAGGAACTGGTACCGACCCTGTACTCGTGGTTGGCAGGCGTAACATGCCAGAGGTTGCTGGGAATGCCCATGCGGCTGAAGTCGGCCCGGAAGTCCAGGAAACTCCAGGCCTTCTCCCGCTCCTCTTTCTCCATGTTGGGCTGGAAGGAGAAGCAGAAGAGCTCTCCATATCGCTCTGTTAGACGACGGAGAGGAAGAGTGGGTGATTTTAGTTTAAATGGTGCATGATGTTTTGGTGTGTTTCCTCACCTCTATGTGTGAAGTAGGTGGTGTTAGGGTGAGTTTCCTCACCTGAGTGTAGGAGGTGTTGGGTGCAGTTCCTCACCTGGCCGTGCAAGACGTGTGAGCGAGGCCTGAATGTCCACACAGTCTCTCTCGTGCTGCAGCAGCAGCTGGTACACCTGGAAGTTCTTGCAGCGTATGAGGAGGGTGCTGCCCGAGGGGGTGGTCGGGGGGCGCTCCACGCTGCACACCAGACTGTGGGCCACCTGGATATAAAAAATACACCAAGCTGACCAAGTCAGAGCCAGTTCTGATCCCTCTTAGTGCTTTTATTCCGGCCAGGAACCAGATCGTAAAGGTTGACTTTAGTTTGACTCCACAGCATTCGTTTATAACAAGCGCAATATTTGTTCTTTAAACTTATCATGCGAACATCAACTAAAAATGTATATTTTTATAAATTATCTCTGAACATATTAACAACTTTGTAGAAGATTCCCTTTAGACAGGACCAGTTACCCTGCCTTGAATGGTTTAATAAAAGGAACGTGATAAAGGGGATCCATCGTCGTTCTCATGCCGGTTCTGTAAGCCGAACAGAAGTGTCACTGACAGAAAGGTTTCACTTCCTACCCATGTTTCTTTACGTTTGTCCGAGTTCTCCACAAAGATGGTGTGAGTTGATGAAAGATACAGTGTTCCCACTACAGACTTCCTGGGAGTAACTCTGTCGATCAGACGCACGTTTTCCACCTGTACATGAAAAAAGTATCAAAAAGAATGGCTTTCAATTGTCCGCTCAACTATTCAATCCTTAAAAATCAAACTCGGGCATTTTAACATGACATGATTGTACATTGAGTCGGTAAACACCAAGTCTGTCAATATCACAGTCTGCTACGATACAAATTCGATGCAACTTATTTCGAGAGCCAGCAATCGATTATCAGATGATATCATATGCCGATTCATCACAATCACAAAAATATCATTTGACATTTCTACTCCGTTAAATTAAAAACCAATCTTCTCTTTTAAATTAAACAGACCTGAGATATATATACACACACACACACACACACACACACACCCCACACACACACACACACACACACACCCCACACACACACACACACCCCACACACACACACACACCCCACACACACACCCCACACACACACACACACACACCCCACACACACACACACACCCCACACACACACACACACACACGCTCGCATACAGGAAGGCAGGCGCGAGGGTAAATAAATGACCGTAATGCCACATCACCCAACACGCATCATCGTCCAGTGAAACAAATGGAGACATCCGGTAAAATAAATAAATAAACAAACATACGGTCTCCGGTAGCATAAACCGGGCCTACGCTCGTGTCAGACGCAGCAGCCGCGTTTATTCCCCGGGTCATCCGTTCTGTCAAAGCCGCGCTCGCTTCCATATGGACACGGACGTACGGCGGTAAGAGCGACCGCACCGCACGCTTGGTTCCGGTACGCGCGCCGCGCTCGGGCTCGGATTCGGACTCGGACTCGGTCCATATGTACCGGACAGGATGCAAGGTGAACCGGGAGCGCGCGCACGTTGCACGTTACCTTCGGCGTTCGGATGTGCTCCATCCCCGCGTCAAGTAAATCCCGATATAACACTCAGACCGAATTAAAGGCTCCGGCGGCGGAACGACCGTGCAACTGCTCTCGCCATGGCTCCGGTTCTCGCCACCTCGTCGCGGAACGATCACAACAACGCCGGCCCGATTCGCGACGCCAGGCTCGTGCACGGGGGCGCAAATGCGCGTTCCCGCGCCGGTGCGGTGCGCCTGATTTCGAACACGCAAATTACGAACGGCTTTCTTCTTTTATCAATCATTTACTTTTGTTCGTGTTCACCTTCAGTGTTGCTATTGTTATCGTCTTCAGCTGTTTTACAGCTGTAATAACATGTTAATAGATGTACATTGACATGTTGTATTACTGTCATATCTGCTCTTTTTTTTGTATATTACTTCTCTTATCTTTTCCGTGTTCCGTGTATTATTTATTTGACCGATAAAAAATATAACCTTGTACCCCACTGCCAAACTGTAGTGCGACTATTGGTGAAAACGGAAAATAAAATACAGGGAGAAAAATTTAAATGACCTTTTTCCTGGGACAAATTTTATTTATGTTCCGCGTGTAATAATGTTGTTATTATTACTTAAAAGCCGCGGTAATTTGTACAAATGTGTCAATTGAAATGTGTTTTTATTACGAAATGATGCGCAATTTTCGTGCCGGTCAGCAGCTGTTGTCATGGGGAAGCGGAAGCGGAAGTTACGCGGCAGAATCGCGGGGATGAAGGCTGATTAAACATGCTTATTCACTGTCATCTCCGTGGGAGAGATGATAATGGGGCTGTTGGTTTTGTACTTGCCTGCATGTGTGTTAAAGCAAATAAATACCCTCAAACATCACATGGGTGCCAAAATAAATCCATCACTTTACCATCGTGTCCCAATGTGAAATCAGATAATAAGCCTCCTCCCCGCTCTCAGTTTAAATAGTGTATTATCATGCAGGGCCGCTGCGCGTCACCTCCTTTACCACTAGAGGGCGCCGCAGCCACGAGTGCTAATCCTGCTTTATTCTAAAATATTTTTGGGAGTTGATGTAGTTTTTTAGAAGTCGATGGACAGCAATTTTCTCGACTCATACAACAAAATATAAACACAATAAAAACAGTTTAATGTTAACATGAACGAAACAAGTGTCGATATATCATATTTATTTGCTTCACGTGCCTAGCAGAGATTCAAATGCATCAAGTGTTAAATCAAGTACACAAGTAATAGACAAACATTTACATTACTCCATTATGTCCCTTTTGTTTTAAGTAAATCACAAATTTAACATGGACGGTATTTTATTCTAAGACGATGAAAATAACATTTATAATGATGCTTACTTTAAGCAATATGCGACGTACTGGAACCTCCAAGATCAGGCAAAAGATTAATTAAGTCAACATTATTTTCCAGAAAACAAGGACAAGTTTCTGTCATCTCATCGTGTAAGTTTATTTAATTATTTGGACCTTTACGCAATAACATATGCAGAAGAAGCCAATTTCCTTATTTATATTTACAAATACATTTTCCTTCACTTTAGATTTTATTTGTCAGTTATGGTTGTCGTACACAAGATTATGGCTTGAACATCATGACATACATGGCAGTTCAAGTACTGATTGTGCTGTTTTTGTCTTGTCCATGCAAGTCGTACAGCACTAGACAGATTCAGAGTTAAACCGGGACGCGAGGGATTCCACTGCCGTGGATCTCCCGGGCCTCCAGCGGGGCCTTTAGGAGACGTTCATTCTAGCGGAAATGCATCCGTCTGATCCACTCAAGTTGGCCGTGGCCATTCATCTGAGAAGAAGAACGGCGTGCCGATTAGTCTTAATCACTGTCACTGTTTCGGTTGATTAGATCTAAAGCCACCGTTCTGTCGTCACAGCTCCAGGCCTGGTTCCTGAGTCCTGACCGACCTTTCACGTTGGCCGGCAATCAGCATCTCCCATAGAAAACTAATCCAAACCATTACGATCTTCAGCACAACTGATCTGGGGTCAGACAGAAGGAGGGGAGCAGAGATTATGCAATCCAGGGTTTGCATGTGATGCCCATTCTCATCAGAGTTGGTAGGATTATGTGGGTGTTCCATACATCACACACTGGACAGCCAGTGCACCAAGCTTCATAACAGCCACTGGAGATGTGCGTGTGAATGTGTGTGGTTATACAATCTGTGGGGTTTTTTTTTAACTCCCCTGCAGTGGCTTGATGACGGCTTCCCCTGACAGTACAAGAAAAATTGTGGGCAAGTAAAAAAGAGAGATGCATTGAGGTGGAAGAAATCGAGAAGATCTGAACATTTCGTTTTTAAGCTAAGCCCAGTAGGGCTGCAATGAAATGACGTGCAATCTACATCTTTTAACGCATTTCTCATCCATGCTTTGGTCTTGCCAACGAAGAACATTTTCCCAGAGCAGCTCGGGTGTAATTGGGTGGAAAAGCTTCTGGTATTAAGGGAAAAGCAGAAAAGGGAAGTTGAGAAATTAGTACAATTAGTACATTAGTACAAGACCAGCAGAGCTGATAAAGCTGTGTCCAGTCCAGCCTTTTTGCACTGATATGAACTACACTGGAATATCAACCTTGACCACTCTGGGTTCATAAGCTCATAACGACCACCAAGGCTTAGCACGAACGCCCAGACTTGTGCTTATAATGTCAAAGAAATCAGGAGCTAATCCAGGTGATAAGTCACTGAGGAATGCTGCAGACACAGTTAGTGTTAAGAGAGTTAAAGCTTGGGTTTGACTCTACCTCTTCAGTATGGCTGGCTTTTTTTGTTTAGGTCTGCTTTTATACTTACATACTTTTATACTTATTCATATAGGATGTTTGCTCTCGCTCTCATGCATCTCTTGATTGCATGCACTTCTCAGGCTCTTGGATCGATGTCGGTTGCTGAGGGGTGTCACATTTCGCTTAGTTTAGCTATGAAGGCGTGCCGTTTTGATACTCTAGTACATTAGTATGTAGCTTGTGTCGTAGAGGACATGGCCTGAGGCTGTTTTCTTAACGATCAGGGTGAGTTCCTTTGCCACAGATGTTTAGCTGTGTTACAAGATTGCAACGCTTTTAGAAAACACACTTCCGACTGAGCTGATCTAATGTCACAAGATGAGTGAAATGTGAAAAGGTGTCATGAGACAGATAAATAACACTTCATGGCTACATTTCTCCTGAGTTACATTAGTGACGGTCCCGTCCGGTCTTGCCTCTTGCTTCTTGCTGATTTCATTCTCGCCTGTCCCTGCCTGCACAGGTGAAGTCATTGCTGTGCTGCTCATTCCTGTGCAAATCCCCTGCATCAGTAATATGCCTCTCCAGATTTGCTCATTATAAAAGCTTACAAATGGGAAAAGTGGGGGAAAAATGTTATATGTTCAGTTAAACACCTGAGAGCATGCCCTGACTTCGTCTTCACATCATGTGGTGAAGAGCCAATGTTTGCCCCAAGGCCTTGAAGAAAGTCAAAATATATATAATGCACATTATTACAAATTTCCATAATTTTCATAATGTAGGATATGTTTAAAATAACAGGTAAAATGCTTTGTGTCCCTTAAAAAAAACTAAATATTCCTCTATTGTCTTCTTTCCACAGTTTTGGGCATAAAGACACCGTTCGTGGTTTAACGCTTTCAGCTCATTGAGGAGACGTTTCATATTATATTTCTTGTCAACAGCCCACCTGCAGCCCTCGGTTTCCTTCTTTTATGGGCGAAAAATTGTGATTGCCTACTTTGACCACAAGGGGGAATTAATTTTATTTCACCAGCTTGATTAACACTTAGGTCAACTGTTAAAAACATCCATAAATAGCTTTTATCATTTTACCTTTATACCTTTCAATAACACAGTTTCTTCAGGGATTGCTAAACGTTGCTGTTAGCGTTCAGTCAGGATTAACCAGGGAGTCAACTGGTGTGTGTGTGTGTGTTTGTTGTATTCCCAGCACGGTTTGAGATCTTGAAAGTCGTTATGTGTACAGCTGGCAGTAACGCTAATGACAGTGTCTTAATGGTTTGTTGAGTGATTGTCGTGTTCCGTGTGTTTAAGTCATCTGTTGGAAAATGGTCCTGTGTGTTTGGTATCCCACACACACACACATACAAACACACACACACATCTCATAAGGCTGTAAAACACATGCATGGGTGGTCTGGACTGGAGTGATGCGCCTACGTGTGTGTGTGCGTGTGTGTACTGCAGTCGAACCGCATGTTGTAAATCACACGTGTGGTGCAGGACGAAAGTTGAATTGACGAGTCTCTAAAGAGGCTTGTCCTTGTATGGACCTTCGCTATCGTAAAGTTATTTATACCAGGCAGGAACCTTCAGCCTCTCTAGTCATCACTGACACGGCCAGAGGGGAATGTGTACTGCTAAGATAAAGGGAAATTGATAAAGGCCAACATTTAAACCCACAAGGCTCACTCTCAAGGCTTTACTTGCTGTAAATCACTCGACCTTTTGTCTTTTTTGCCTGTAAAGTAATAAGTGGTGTCTTAAAACTTTTGCCCAGTATTATATATGTATTTAAGATATTTTCACTCACAAACTCCAGAAATTTGAGCTGGAAGGTTCATTACATCAAAGCAGAGTCTGTCTGTGCATCCATCCGTCTGTCCTCATGTTCTTCCAGGAACATGCCGAGACTTGCTGTTCATTCACACACTGCTTTAGGTGAAGTGGTAGTGCATGCATTAAAAAATGCATAAAACTGAATGCTGCACATTTGCATGTGAAAACTGTAACTCACAACACCAATAAGTTGTTTTTTAGGAAAAAATGTTTATTGGGACCTTGTTGACTTGTTTTGAGCAGTTTTCTGTAATTTATGTCTAAGCAACATCTATTTTATGTCAAATGTTGTCTTCTTTTTGTAAAAGTAATCCGGAAATGACTCATCTTGTCTTTCTGAGCAGGCAGTTCTGTCTTTTTGGAATATTTTGGATTGGCAGCCTGACTGTGGTTTCGAATGTTTAGTCTAAACGCTGTAGGAGCGGAGCTCAGCCTAGAGCCCGTCCTGTGTGTGGTGAGTTCAGCTGTACCCATCCACACAGCCCAAAGTGTGTGTAGAGTGTGTGTGAGAGAGAGTGCTGTACCTCATATATACCAACATAAGAAAACAATAGAATAACCTGGAGAGAAAGAAATGTTACATTTGATTAGCAAAATGATTATAAACCTTTATAAAATCAATTTTCTAACCCCTTGACCCCATTTGTCTTGATGTAAAATACATTAGTCATCCTTAATAATCACAGATCAGATTATGTGGACTGTTGCTTTGAAACTTTTGACCATATCCCAAGTGACACTAACACTCTTATATCCGTTTGTGTATGTTGCCTGGTCTGTTTATATCTATAGTTTTATTTGCATTGCATCTCTTGAACAGCAGTCTAACCTGCTAAAATGGAGAAAGAATGTCTGCTCTTTGGCGCTGTTTTGTTAACAGTATTACGTAAGGTACTTGTTACTACTCTGTGGCAGCTTCATGTTTCATTTCTAAATACGGAGATGATGAAACCGGGAGCCAAAACATTATAACCAGAGGGCAAATATCCTGTGTCTCTTTCTCCGTTTATTAGTATTTAAAGCTTTAAATTGACAAATGTCTTAATATGATTTATTCATGTTTGTGTTCCCATTTTATTATTATATTACTTCATTTTCTTGTTGTTTCCACTGTTTATTTTGACTCTCTGTAAAGCACTTTGAGCTGCATTCAGATGTATGAAAGGTGGAATATAACTAAAACAGCATGTACAAATAGCTTATTCGTTTGTAATGTTTTGACGTGTGTGTGTGTGTGTGTGTGTTGGACCAAGAGAGACCACTTTGCATAGCAGAATGTGGTAAGCTTCAGTAAGCTTCAGTTTAATGGTTTTTGTATCACAGGAAAGCAGCTGCGCTTTCATAAAGATATCATAGTGTACAATTACAAAAATACCACAAAATGACAGCATCTTATTCCCGTCATGTCATCTCACCTTATCGCTGTCGTGTGTGGTGACTCCACCAAAACTTCCCAGATGCTTCCATTGCTTGTCAGCCAATATTAGGGGCTTTAAGCAGAGGCCGTCTCTCACTTTATTGAGGAGTTGTAAAATCAGAAAGCATTGATGAGACCGGATTTCTTCATCTGAGCGGGTTACAGTAGTACCAGATGTATATATTACACACACATACACACACAGTACACTTTGTGCCCGGTGAACTTGGCCCTCCTGGCTTGCTTCAGACCTTGTACTCTGGGTGTGTGTGTGTGTGTGTGTTTCATGTGTATTGGTTCCACAGTGGGACGGGTTGCTGGCACCAAGGACTCTTGGTGAGGGGAAAAGCACATTCCAGAGCTGCCTTGGAAAAGTCACTGGCTCTCTCTCTTTAACACACACACACACACACACACACTCTGGTGGGCTGGTGTTACTGCGGCACGATTTAGCTGCAGCTGAAGACCAGGGGGAGGGCTCTCTCTCTCTCTCTCTCTCTCTCTCCATCCCTCCCTCTTCTCCCGAGTTGTGTTAAGTGCACTGACAGGATTACATGAGACTGCACTGGCTTCTCGTATGGGACGTGTGCGTGTGAGAGAAAGTGTGACAGGTTAACTAGACGTCCTTGTCTCCTTTTTCACTTCTCTCCTCTCCATCCAAGGATTTTCCGCTCTGCCTTTTCCAGCCATGAGGTAAGTTGTTATTGCGTGTGTGGAACCTCAACTTTGTTTCCCTCCTCGTACCGCCGTGAAACGTGCTTTTGCAGATTAAACTAAAGAGCCTTCTTGCTTCTTTCCCCTGCGTTTCTAACTTGTTTTCATGGTAGTATTTTAAGGTTGTCGTCGATAGTTTAAATATGTGTAGTTTCCTTTCGGTGTGCGAATCACGTTGCGCTGCAAGATGCTGTGGTTTTAAGTGGCGTTACATGGAGAGAAATGTCAGATGTGTATGAGAGTTTGATACCTTTGGTCTGGCTCTAGATCTGATCTGATCTGATCTTGGTCAGGCTGGTTGTGTAACAGTAAGAGACCCACAGCTGTGCACGTCCAGAGTCTGGCTTAATGCCAGGCGCCCGTGACGTTACCGGAGCAATCTATCGATTGTGTGTGTGTGTGTGTGGGTGGGTGTGTGGGTGGATGGGTGTGTGTGTGTGTGTGTGTGTGTGTGTGTGGGTGGATGGGTGGGTGTGTGTGTGTGTGGGTGTGTGTGTGTGTGTGTGGGTGTGTGGGTGGATGGGTGGGTGTGTGTGTGTGTGTGTGTGCATACGCGTGTGTGTGTTTACTCACTCATCCACATCACTGCATCGCAGCATCACTGTCTCCTCTGCTCTGTGTTTATACGTGTGTGCCCACCTCTCTTCACACCTGGCCCATGCCTCGTCTGCTTCACCTTCTGGAACCTTCACCCTAACGCCCCCTTTAAGATACAGACGATGGATAGCTTGCGGTGCTTTAAAGACCAGTGTATAATGGTAGAAATCAGCCAAATCCATCACGTCTTGATTACAGGCCAATTAGTTTCCAGTTGCCGTCGGCGCCGCGGCGGAATATGACTAAGCAGTTCGTCCATCGCTATGGCAACAGCGTGGTTCCTGAAGTGACGGAACCGGAACCTGCCGAGAAAATGTACGAAGCACAAACCTGATCTTTACATACACCGTTATCCAGTAAAGCGAGCTCTTCTCCTTTTCATATAACTTTGATTTTCGTAACTCATAATTCTGAATAAAGGATAACGCAGTTTGTGATAAGCGTCACCACACAGGAGTCACGGCACGATGGGAATCCGTCACGATGAAGACAAGTTTGAGTTAAACTGCTTTTAACTATGGTTCCTTGTATTTCACACAATTCAGATTATACCTTAAGTATCTTAAAGCAAAGCTTATGTTAACATGGGCATTTAAGAGCAAATAGTTTGTCTTTTCCTACAGAAAGTAAATGTTGAATTTGTAACTTAACCCTGGCCGTATTTGGGCTACAGTGTTTTCATCTGGTGGGCGGCACGGCGGCTCACGGCGAGAAG
The DNA here is from genome assembly GCA_032718565.1 of Distichodus sexfasciatus. Taxonomy (NCBI): domain Eukaryota; kingdom Metazoa; phylum Chordata; class Actinopteri; order Characiformes; family Distichodontidae; genus Distichodus; species Distichodus sexfasciatus. The sequence goes on from JAVGVS010000754.1 coordinate 46,541, forward strand.
GTCCTGGGCTCGAACCCAGGGGACGACCGTAGGGCCTTTCTGTGTGGAGTTTGCATGCTCTCCCTGTGTTTGTGTGGGTTTTCTCGGGGTGCTCCGGTTTCCTCCCACAGTCCAAAGGCATGCAATATAGGTTAATTTGGGGCAGTTGGTGGCGTAATGGTATCAGGGGTTCGCCCCGTGATCAGAAGGTCGCAGGTTCGAATCCAGGCTGATAAAGTTACTACTGAGGTACTCATGAGCAAGGTACCGTCCCCAAGCACCGCTCCCCAGGCACTTGTTAGCTGCCCACTGCTCCTTCACGGATGGGTTAAATGCAGAGGTCACATTTGGTTGTGGTGCACTGTGTGCTGTGCTGTGGTGTGTTCACAATGACAAATAATCACTCACTTTCACTTCACTTGTCGACTCTAAATTGATAATGTGATAATTGATCATTCATAATGTGAATGTGTGTGTGTGACTGTGGGGGTGTGCGTGCCCTGCGGTGTGTTGGCGCCTGCCCACCTTGCACCTGTAAGTTCCCGGAATAGGCTCCGACCCCCCCGCGACCCCAGTTGGGATTAAGGGGTTTAGATAATGAATTAATGAATGTTTTCATCTGTGGACACCCACATTATTGAGTATTAAATTGTGCCGTAAGTGTTTAAGCTTATTTTCTTTACAATCCATGTACTTATCTCATCATCAATTTGGGGCAGTTGGTAGCACTTAGGACGCTCACCCTTTCCAATCAAAGGTCGCTGGTTCGAATCCCAGACTGGTAAAGTTGCCATTGAGGTACTCATGAGCATGGTAGCATCCCCAAGCACTGCTCCCCGGACACTGACAAAAAGCTGCCCACTGCACCTTCACAGATGGGTCAAATACAGAGTTCACATTCCACTGTGGTGCACCGCGCTGTGCTGTGGTGTGTTCACAATGACTAATAATCACTCGCTTCACTCTAATTGTTATATGTCACAATGCATCAGCATTTTTTAAGGAAAGTTTGGTATCAGCTCCTGCTGGATTTTCTGTTTTAGTCTCTGGAATGTTTTATATTGTAGTATATGAATTAGTCCTGATAATAGCACTGTCTTGTTGTGTAATTTAGATTTTATTGCACGGTCAAAGTGCATTGCTCTGCAAGGCCTAAGCGGGTAGTTATCTGATGGTTGTGTGCATGTGTAGTGTAACTGTATAGACCGTACCTTTAGGGCAAACATTTTTGTTTTCCATTCCACTCTGCGCTGCCCTGAGCTGCGTCTCTCTTCCTCACTTGCTGTTTTTCACTTTTCACTAATCAGAGCTCAGACTTATCCCTAAAAGCTAATTCACAAGTCGCAAAACTTGACTGAATGTTACAGTCACAAATTAGTGACATTACAACATGCACTACGGCAGCCTAAACCCTAGAGATTTAGAACATAACGAGTTCTAGAGCTCCATAATAGGCAGTTTATTCTATATCTGTAGTGCTTATTTATAGGCTTGCTTTTGGATTTGGAACAGTTTAGGAGTTGTAGAATCACAGAACACTTGATTATCTTCACAGGAATTTTTAATGCAAACAAAAAAAATTATATATTTATTATTTAATAATCAATATAATGTGGTGCCTGCTTTCTGAGTGACCTTAAACCCTGAGTATGGAGTTTGCCATGTCGAAATTCTGTCCTCACTGGTGGTGTTTCTGCTGAGCTGTCACGGAGCTGGAACAGGTAAACAAATGTGCCTGTGCTAGTACATGAAGTGCTGTCGGGTCCCCAGGGTGCAGCTGAGTTTTTAGGTTAATGTAGGAGGGAAAACGTCTGAATATGAAGAAGACAAAGTAAGAAGCAGTTGCCCGGGGGTGTCCTTAAAATCAGTGTTTTTTGGTTTTGCCTAGATTTGGAATGGAATTATTGCTCACGTTCCAGTGACGGCGTGTTGTGCAAAATGGAGAGGAGGTCCCCAAGGACCTAACTAGGTGGAGAGGGAGAGAGTGATGCTGCGTCGAGGTTAAAAGTCTTGCTTGTGTAAGAATGAGTGAACTTGTGAGCCCTGTGAGAGTCCGGAGACTTCTTTGTTGCTAAAAAGTGAAAATTCCTGAAAATTCCTTCTTGGATTAATACTCTTGATTTGTAGTGTCTTTTTTAGCCATTGCTCATTGTTCCTTACATGTAGATCATATGAACGACACTACAACCAGTTAGATCCTATGGGATGGTTAAAGGTTTATGTACAGAATAACTGATGTATTTTCTGATTTTCCTGATCAAGTCTAAAGGAAATACTTAAGCACACATATTGTGTTACTTCAGTGGGAAAAGTATGGATCCTCATTATTGGAAAGTCACTGTTCTCTGGAACGTGATCTCTGCTTGTTCCGGGATAAAATGGCAACACCGACCTTCGAGTTCATCTGATGAACCCTGACCTTGTTAGCCTCCTCGCTTCCAGCTCACACCGATCTTAGAGTTCATCCGAGGAACCCTGACCTTGTTAGCCTCCTCGCTTCCAGCTCACTGCTCGCCCTTTCGGGCACGAGGGAGGAGTGGGCTAGAAGATTTGGTCATTTTAGTCTCTTATGTCTCACTGAAAATCCTAGTTCAGTTTACCACCTGCACTTCAGTTTAGGGATGCTGAAGCGGAAGCGGGTTGGTTCCTGGCCTGTTTCAAGTCAGGGGGCTGTCTGGAACCCCCATGTCCTACCAAAATCAGATCTAATTGGTGAATTCTGCCTCTTCAGCACCTTGGAGAGCAGTTTGGGTGACTCGAACAAGCGATTTCAATATGTACTCATTGACAACATCTTAATTCTCTGCATGTTGAGGCATAAATGTCAAATGATGTAAAGGAATGCCCGAGCTTGGGCATAAGCGTTAGATCTCTCTGGCCCTGCGACGGGGGATCAGAGATCATTCGGTGTGACAGGCGAGCAGTGGCGCAAGACCTCCTAACACGAACTCTCTGTGTCCCATAAAACCCTGCTCAGCTCGTAACCCTTAATTCTTTACACTCCTGTTTGTCCGGAAACCCATAACCTTCCATGGCAAATGATTACGTCAACATTTTGAAAACTGTATCTCACTTACGGTCTCTCTTCACCTCATACTAAACTCTGATATTGTTGTCACAGCCATTGTGTGGTGAGATGGTCTCCCTTCCTTCCCGTCTCACTTTTTTCACTGCCTTCGTGCCGCGTCGAATTAGCACGTCGCCCGGCACGATGACTTCACCGAGCATCACTGCCTCACTGTCCCCATTCTGGATGGTTTTTATCTTGCATCTGCTTTGCTAGCAAACGGTCAGTAGGATGTGAATTAGGATGCAGAGGCTTCTATGAGATCGTGATACATTCTCCTGATGATTAATTGAAAACGTAAATGGCAAGCCTGAGAGATATGGCATTGTTAGTCATTCCAGGGCATTGTTTAATTTGCTAACGTCTTGCAAAACACAGCCCACTACGGCTCCTCTCCCTCCCTCACACTTTTTGTCCTCAGACCTTTAACGTCCGCTCTGCTCCTTTGGCTTTGTTCTGCTTCAGTCACTCTTGATGAACGCTCACTCTTTGTGCCAAAGGCCCTAAGCAGAGGCGTTGCCTGTTTTTGCGGTGACCGGCTATCAGTCCGCCCTGCTTGCCGTCCCACGCCTGGACAGAAGCCACAAAGCCTGTTTTGTAGCCGACACTCTGACTGTGCTGCTTTGTCTTCTGTGAGAGGCGGAGTGACGATGTCCTGAATGTTAAAATTAAACTTCCAGCCTTTTAATAGCTTCTTTCCGACCCATATTAATTAGAGGCAGAGGAGACTGATGGACGGGTGTAGGGAAGTAAGGAGGGGGCTTTTGCAAGGTGTGTGTGAGGTGGGTGTCGAGTGCTGAAGCGAGTGTGTAAACTGTAGCCCATCTCTAGTGACAGTGTGTTGGGGATGAAGCAGATTTTCCCACTAGAGGGCAGCCTTGCTCTCTGTCTTTCTCTCTCTCTCGCTTTCCATCTCTTTTTTAGTCTTTCCATCTCACTGAACACTTGTATATTTGTATATTTGCTAATTGCATTTTTGCTCTCTCCCTAGGCACATTTGAAATAAAGGATGATCTTCACAGATTTCCAGCAAATGGGTGACAACATCATTAGTAAACGTCCCCAGAATTCCTCCACCTTTTGCGGGCGGGGAACTTGTGGTTGTCGCAAGCTGTGTGATCTCTGACTGTGTGTGTGTAAAAGAGAAAGGATAATGAGCGAGCTTCATCCACCCGAGTTGTCCACGACTGCGGGGGACGGGGTCCACCAAAGCATGTGTCTGCCGTTACATGGGCGCCCTGACAGCGATGATGTCTTCGCCCGAGCTTCGTCTTCCTCCTCGCCTGACTCCGGCCGCAGCCTCAGTAGCCTGAGTGGCGGTCGGACAGACAGCCCTGCGGATGCAGATGTGCCAGAGGGCATGATGGGAAGGAGTGAAACGGGCGGCGGGGATGACGACTCTGGGATTCAGAGTCCCGAGTGCAAAGCCGACGAAAACGGCAACGACAACTCCACGTCCGTCTACCTAGACGCTGACGAGGAAGGTTGGTGCGGCGGAGGTGATGCCGTCACTTTGGTCCTGACCCATGTCACCCATGCCGACGGGAATGGTGACTGCGTGAGACGGGGCTCGGAAGGCTCCTCGGCAACGGAGGCTCCGTTGTGCTCCTCTGAGGATGAGGAGGGTGACGATGACGACAATGATGATGAAGATTCCTTTCTGTCTCTGAGTTCTGTGGATGTAGTGATGAGGTGCCAGTCTGAGGAGGGCCCGATGCAGAGCGCAGTCAGGAAGCCTGAGGAGGACCTGGTGAGTGAGCTCCACCAGGAGGCTCTATGTGAAGCAATTGAGCTTAACAGTTTGGAGGGTCAAATGCAGAGCTCAGAACCAGGGCATGAGCAGGGCCTGGTGAGTGAGCTCCACCAGGAGGCTGTATGTGAAACAATGGAGCTGAATAGTTTGGAGGGTCAAGTGCAGATCTCAACCCAGAGGCCTGATGAGGGCCCAGTGAGTGAGCTCAACCAGCAGGCTCTATGTGAAGCAATTGAGATTAACAGTTTGGAGGGTCAAATGCAGATCTCAACCCAGAGGCCCGATGAGGGCCCAGTGAGCGAGCTCCACCAGGAGACTCTTCAGCAGTTGATAGAGCTTGAGAGAGTAGATGAGCAGATATTAAGCTCAACTCCAAGGTCTGATGAGGGCCCAGTGAGCGAGCTCCACCAGGAGACTCCACAAGAACTAAAAGAGCTTCACTCAGAGGAAGAACAGCTACCAGGCTCAAACACAAGATCAGATGACTTAAATGATAACGAGCTCCACCCGGAAGATGTGCAGGAAGTGGCAAAATCTCTCACTAACTTCACGCCATCCCGCCCACCTGGCAAAGTGGGCACCCACACTACCATGCCCACCCGTGACACCAACAATACCAATTTGAACAACCTCAAAAATTGCCTTGATCATCTCAGGGCCGTCTGCAAACCTTCCACGTGCAAAGTCGCCAAAGTGGAACTGAAACGCTTCCCCAGACCTGACCTGAGGAACGTCAAGGCCAAGGTCAACTCCAGGGCAGCTTCTGCCCCGAGGCCTGCCACACCCCCATTGGGCAGAGCCAAGCCAGGCAAACTGGAAAAGCTTCCACCCTCCAGGGGCCGAGTAGCCAATAGGAGAGAGCCAGGCGTCGATGGCTCCAGGAAGAGCAGATCATCCTCCAATCGGATGAGAGCTAACGTGCCGCTGGAGCCCAGTCCTAACATTTCATCCTCGCTGGCGGAGAAGAAGGCAGACCTGTCGCCCCAGATGACGCTGCTGAGGTCAGAGACGGAGGACGATGTGAGGGAGGAGAGAGGGAGTGCTGAAGTGGTTCCGGAGGAAGAATTTGAAGATGGGCGTCTGGCAGATGCTGAACAGGTGAGCTCTAAAATCTCACTTACACTCACAATCTGCAGGATTAAGTTTGTACACTAGATGGCGGTGTGGGCAGAAGATCACAGGAACTCTTTTACAAATCTTAACAAACGTAAACATTTAACCACAAGCATCTGTGTCCACGTAAACGGGGCTTCCTTTACAAAGCAACATTTCTGAGCTAAGCCTGCACACACACACACTGTGGCATGCCCTATGCATGTGTGTGTGAGAGAGAGAGGGAGTCCAGGTAGAACTTCGGTGCACACAGCACATTACAACTGTTTTCCGCTCAAGTTTCTTTTCTTCCTCTCTGATTTTTTCCCCTCCCGTTTTGGGCTGATTTCCCCTCCTCCTTTCCTGCTCCTCCCATCCTTCTCTCCTTCTCTCTCTCCCTCGTACTTGCGGAGAGGTATTGAGTAATGGCTAACACGCTGGTGTCCGTGTTGTGGGAGCCGCTCTCTAACCCTAAGCTTTTCCTGCAGAACGTCTCACCCTCGCTCGGGACCTCCACCACTGGAACCAACAGGGCCAACGCGGGCGTGTGTGTGGGAGGGAGAACCGTTCCGGCCGGTGAGTGTCTCACACACACACACACAGTTTCTCAGAGAAAGAACACAGTCATGCAGCATGTTTCGGGAGTTTTCCGTTATGGAACTTTTTCCGTTGTGGAGTAGTCGAGGGTGAAGTGATCACACTGTGATTTGTGGTGTGCGTGTGTGTGGTGTTTGATTGTGACAGTCTTGGTGTGCTTCTTGGCTGCGGTGTATCAGGACAAATGTTTTAACTGACAGTTACACACACACACATTCTCAAACACACACTCACACGCAGAGAAATGCAACCTGCTAGAGAGAAACGTTCATTCACCCAAAGAAAGAGAGGGAAAGAGAGATGTTCATGCCAGTGCACACCTGCACTCGTTTGTTGTGTAACACCTCCCTTCTTTCTGCCTAACTTTCTTTTCTCTGACTTTTCATCTGTGTCTGTTTCTTTCTGTCTTAGTATCTATTCTTTACTGCATCCCACACAAACTTGTCAGGAAGTGTGTGTGTGTGTGTGTGTGTTAGCGAGGATATCATTGATCCCCCACTTTCCTTCCGACTGCTGTCGTTCTTTTTTCTTTTCTTTTGTCTCATCATGTATCCTCTCCCTCTTCTTCCTTTCCTTCTTTCTCTCTTTCACACGTGATTGTGTGTACCCTTAGCAAAAAGTAGTTTATTCAAGTGTACTACGAGTATACTTATTATATACTAAAACTGAGGCAGTATACTTGAAGTTGACTTTTTATATACTATATTTTATATGCTTAAGAATAGTATAGTGAAGTATACTTGACTTATACTGATAAGTATAAAGAAAAGCCTACTAAAGTCTAAAAGTATACTTTTGTGACCTTAAAATGACCTTATAAAGTATACTTAAAGTATACTTTTATGAACTTAAAAATGTTCCAATTTAGTCTGAAGAAGTATTAAATTAGTATACTTTCTAGTACACTACAAGGTACATGGTACATGATCCGTAGTATACTTGCTATACTTATACTCAAGCATACTTAATAAAACTAAAAATGAACTTCAAGTATGCTACTTTATGCTAAGGGTATGAGTGCGCACATGCGTCCTGTAACATAAAACCATCTTATTTGTCCGCCGCTGAGAAAAGCAGAGCAGAATTTCCTAAAAGGTTGGATTCCATCAGGACAAGCGATGGTTTGTTCCATGTGCTCAGGGCCTGGACTCTCCCCTTTGACCCTGAAGCCAGTCTACAGTCCAGCTTTTGTGTGTGTGTGTGTGTGTGAGTTCACATCCGCGCAGTGCCTGATTCATTGTGATTCATGTTCCAAGTTTCCAAGTTCTGTCTCCCACACGTTTAAATCCATTCTGTTTAATCGTTGTTAGGGTTTGATCATTTCTATAAATTGTAATTAATTAATGAGTTAATTTCAGAATTACTTGTTTTGATTAGAACCTTGTGAAAGTGAGCCAGAGTGCAAGTGCTGTAGTACTGAGTGTTACCAGCAGGTGACAGACTCTAGGTCAGCTTTAGCATTAAGCTTATCCTGGAGAGAATGAGGATGCGGGGGAACAAACTGTTTTCAGATCAGCTGTTAGATGCACTGCATCTGACACACTCACACACGTAAACACAGATCCTGTTGCAGACGCATGGGTGTGTGTGCATGTTCGTTCTTCCAGACAGGAAAGTGTAAGGGGGAAACAGGAAGTAGAATCATAAAGTGCTGGGAAATGAAGTCCTGGGAAACCGCTAATAATAACAATGACGATGACGATGCAGAAAACCTTTACATCCGTAACACTAACGATGACCTTTATGACGCAGGTGTCCCAAAGATGAGAGTGACGGACGGCTCTGCGGCCACGTGCGGCCCCGCCCCTTCCTGCCGTCTCCCTCAAAAGCCCGCCGCCTCCAAACTGCCAGTCAAAGGGGCTGGCTTGTCCGTGAGCCTCAGTGCCTCGTCTCTGGGTAGTGCCTCCAGCGAGAACGCAGCAGCTGCGGCCAACAACAGAGGTGTGTGTGTCAAATGTCACATCTGGTTACAGTTATTACAGTGTGACCCTACTGTAGTGTAAGCACCGTCACAGTTCCAGTTACACACAAAAACACACGCACACACTCAGTATGTCATGCGTTTAAAAAAGCCAAGTCGGGCAGAAAGACACACAGTCGAGCCCTAAAATAAAGCAGTGGAAATGTGACACTTCACATCTTTCATCCACAATATTTCATAAAGGAAATGACATTGCTGTCGCTGGAAGAGTGTAACAGTGACACTAAGTCTCACTCCCACATGGTCATCAGTGTTCTTCTTCTCATGCTGTTTGTCATGGTAACAGAGCGCTGAGAGATGGTTTCTACAGGCACGCACATATTTTTGCCAGGGTTCGTCAGGGTCTCCACAGCAACCGAGCCACTCAGGATGCTGCCACCACCACCACACACCTTTGATTGATAGTGTGTGTGTGTGTGTGTGTGTGTTGATGTGTGATTTGTCACTGATTTTGAAATGTTTATGTAATTATGGTTAATTATATAAACAGGTTCAATTCCATCTCTCTACAAACACACACACACAAGCCGAGCATTAGTGCCGTCACCTTGTTTTTGGGTACGAGCGAGTGTGATGATGATGATATATCTGTATTCTCAGGTGCTGCCACAGCAACAAAGAGTGAAGAGAAGTCTGTCAGACCCTCCTCGTACTCGCAGGGAAAAGCTGTTGCCAGCAAACCTGCAGCAGGTCATCGCAACAGAGCTAATACTGTCCCAGCCAAAACTACTGCTGCAGGTGTGAACACACACACACACACACTCACACTTCCTACAGTAGACATTCACACGTCAGTACATGCAAGGGCTTGGCAGTCACCAACTCGTAGAAGCTTCTAGATAAACACAAACACAAAGAAGACAACAGGACATGTCTTTTCTTTTCCTTCTTTTAATGGATGGAGTCAGATCTTTTCACGGCTCATCTGTAATCCCTCTTATCGTCCCACCGTTAGCCCACCCCGACACCTTTTCTTTTGGAATCTCAAGCCGATTAATCGGTGTGTTACAGGTCGTTCATCAGCTTAATCGCTCCCAAAGCTCCTCTGATTGCCTGAGGTAACGAGGTGTTAACTGGAGCCAGGTCTTCAGTGTGTGCTGTATTACACAACCTTTATTAACGGACTGTTCATGATTTTTGGTGGATCACTCTTGTTTTTACAATTTCGTGATTAAAAAATATATTTTTTATCCTGAAGTGTCAGTAGGACATTTTTGGGTGCAGGAAACAAGGTGAGATATTAATATGAGATATGACTAAAAGGTATCGTTTGCGATACATATTCAAGGTAATGGTGGTTTGAAAGCAAACTTGGACATTTTGTAGTGTAATGCTTTGGGACTTGGCCCCATGATCCGATGGTCGCCGGGTCAAGTTCCGAACATGGTCAGGTACCGCTGAGGTACTCATGAGCAAGGTACCGTCCTCAAGCACTTTGATTGATTGATCAAATACCAGCAAAACAAAGCGCTGGACTTGACTGTTTGATGCAGTATGATTAAAGGTGAGTTGGATCATGCTAATGCTGAAGCCACGCCCCCAACCCACACCTTATAAAAGCCCCGCCCACTCACGTTAAAATAGCCCAAATCACGCCCTGGCACAGTTTATACGCACCCTGGCCTTCGTCTGCTGGACATCATCATTATTCAGAGTTGAAAATGAAGTTTGACTTCTTCTGCACTGTCTTCATAGGCCAGAAGGCTCCGGCACAGGCCAGTCAGGTGACCACCAAGACTACCCACAATGCCCTGCAGCGCAGCAAAGCGGCCAGACCCGGGCGGCCCTCAGCACCAGGTGCGTGTGTGTGTGTCTTTGTCAAAAACGTCTTTCTTTCTTGTGTGTGCTTATTAGATATTAGTGTTGATACGTGTATCGGTATGATTTTATCACATATTACTGAACACACAACTTCCTCCTCTCACTTTAGCTGTGTCACGCACACACACACACACAAAAACCACAGTCAGCCTCACTAATTCCAACCAGCTGTGCTTGCGTGTGTGTTCACAAGCTATTTGTGTCATGACTGTGACATTTAGGTAGGATGTGGTGGCATTGTTGTGTGGTTTATGGGCCTTTCTGGTTCAGTCTCTGTGTGTGTGTATGTGTGTGTGTGTGTGTGTAAGAGAGGGAGAGAATTTAGACAGGCTTATGGGTCACATTTAAAATGAAAACAAGAATCGTAAGATGATTTCTGGTTGAATCGGAACTCAGCTAAACAGGAGTGAGATGCTCCGGTTTGGAGAGCGGGAAAATTGAGTTAGCGTGTCACGGTGTGTGAGTGTGTGCGTGTGTGTGTGTGTGTTTGCTGGGCAGCTGCTGTGTCTCCCCGTCAGAGGAACAATGGCATCCAAACATGTCCAAAAAAAGCCATTCATCCTTCAGACGTCTTATTAGCATCACTATGGCCCTCACAGCGAGGAGTGTGTGTGTGTGTGTGTGTGTGTGTACAGAAAAATCAAGATTATACAGAAGGAATATGGACTAGTTTTAGAGTTTTTCCCGACATTGTGAGTGTGTGTGTGTTTGTCGAAGAGAGAGAGAGAGAGAGAGAAAGAGAGAATTGGAGGGAAAAAAAGATTATTCATAATCCCACCCACCCCCTGCTTTTCTCCTCCTCCTCCTCCTCCTCCACCTCCCCCTCTTCTTCTCCTCCCGGCTTCAATGTGTGTGTTTGCGTGCTACAGAATCCAAGGGATGCTGAGTGTGCTTTGTGTATGTGTGTGTGTGTGTGTGATGCCGAATGGTGACAGAATCCTGTGTGCATGACAGTGAGCAGTGAGCAGTCACACACACACACACACTCGTTCCCAGGAGAGCTCCTCTTCATCACTGCCGTCTCTCTCTCTCTCTCTCTCTCTCTCACTACCTGACGTCCCACAACAGGGGGGAGGGGCTTATTTTCCATCATTTTTTTCTTTCCGTCCTTTGCCCCGGCGTCGTTGCTGAGAGACACGTAACGTGGATTTTTGGGTTATTCTCCTGGTCCGTTTTTTGCATCTATTCGTCCATCTTTGTTGCCAGAGCCATGCTGTGGTCTCCGCGTCTCTCCCTTTCCAATTTCCACGTCAAGCTCACGGCCAAGGGGCTGTTCCGCAACCTCCAGCTGCCGGCCGCCTGCAAGAAGACCACCATCGTCTTTCATTCAGGTCCATCTCTCCTTCTCTCCTCCCTTTCTTTTTTCCGCCCTCATTTTTGGGGGGTTTGCTTCATCTTTTTTTTGGTGTGGATTGAGGCAGAGAGCAGCGTTTGGTTTTGTTTTAGCCTTGTGTCTTGTGTGTGGATATGTGTGTGTGTGTGGTTGATGCAGCTCGTCTCTTGCCAGAGGGCACCGCGTGCACTGCTGCCATTTTTTTTCCTTTTTATAACGAGCAGGGCATACATGTGAGGGCACTTTACTGTGTGTGTGTGTGGAACAGTAGTGCTGTATCATCTGTAATCTTTAATGGCCCACATCCCAAACATCAGATTAAAATGTGGGTAAGGCAGCTTCTCTCTCTCGCTCTCTCGCTCTCTCTCTCTCTCTCAATTTCTAGCTTTCCCGGATAAAAGTTTGGAACTTGCTCAGCGCCGGACCACGATGTCCCCGGATTTAGGAATTGGGTCTCGTCTGATATCTTTTAGAGCTGATTTCTATCAGAGAGAGAGAGAGCGAACTCAGGATATTCACATGCTTGTTTCCATGGAAACTAACATGCCAGAACATGGCGTGTGTTTGAGGTGGAGTGTGTTTATGCCACACAGCACCTGCTCTTTTAATATTAACGGTGGCACAGAAACACGGAATACATCTGTATTTTGATTCCGCCCTCGTCTGTCCCTCCTCATCCCCCTGTTTATCTGAGTCTTGTCGTTTGATCTCTTCATCGGTCGCTTTATCTCTCGCGATCGGTGGACGTCTGCCAGACTCGTGCAATCCCGTGGTCCTGATGCAAATTAATCTGGATGCAGCTACTGGCCTCATTCCGCTAATCCCGCCTCGGCTTTATCTCCCCTGGCCCACCTTTTCTCCAGCTGTGTGTGTGTGTGTTTCTGACCTAGACTAACTTTGGGGACACCTTGGAGGAGATGTTGTGGGTGTATGTGTGTGTGTGTCAGGTGGCAGTGAGAGTGTGTGAGTGTGTGGAAATACATCTTCCCGGTTTCCCACATCTCTCTCCCAATCCCACCTTTTCCCCCAACGTTAATGATGACGATGATGATGATGAGGACAATTTTGGTTCAAGGTCACAGTTTTGTGCTGTTTTCTCAACCGGCAGGCGGCGGGGGGCCCTCTCTCCCTCACCCCCAATGGCCTCTGTGCCTGTGTGTCCAGAGCCAGACTCTAATAGGTAACTGTCATTATCAGCTACACTGTCACACTCACAACACAAAGTTACGCGCACACAGCGTTAAACACACACAGTTTTTGGAGCGAAGGCTGCGAGCTGTCTGGATTGTTGCATTGACATTTCAGTGCAACGCTGATACGAGACGCGGTGTGCTGGGGAACGGATTATTCTGTAACAAGCCAGGGGTAAAGAACACAAGCTCTGTCTTAGATTGAGATCTGTGTGTGTGTGTGTGTGTGTGTGTGTAGCTGTGTTGTAGTTTAATGCCGGTTGATTTTGATACCGAGATTAGCATCAAAGTCACGGCGATTTGTCTGTAAGCGTCAGCTATCCGGGCACATCCGACTGGGGGTGGACACGCTCATGGAAGTGTGTGTGTGGTTGAATCTGTGTGTGGTGTGACTGTGAGCTTGTATCGTAGAATAAACACAAATTATAAGATACTAACTACACTAATTACACACTTATTACAGCCTGTTCTGTTTAGATTTGAACATTATCCAAAATTACAGCGTCTCTCTGGAGAAGAAGCCCATTGTTTATTTTCTGTACTTAAACCTTTCGGCCTTTTGTGAGTTTTTGTGAGTTTACTAGGCATTTGATTTAAGCGTTGTTGGTTTGGGTTTCGAATCCGGGGAAAACCCTGCGCCACGGTCA